>SCDT01000591.1:10595-29548 GCA_004143765.1 Drosophila melanica | reverse complement strand
GAGAGAGAGAGAGCGAAAGCGTAAGCGAAAGAGAGCGTGTAATTGTGAGTAATTACTGCTAATATAATAAGGCAGGACAAAGGACACATGCATAACGCCAAAAAGCACGCAATGAAAATATAAAAAAAATAATAATAACAGCAAAAAGTATCTACATCAGAAAAACAAAAGCAACACTCAACGCTCTGTCATAGACAAAGCTGAAAATTGATATTAATTTTCTTTTTGCAGCGCTACGCGTGGAATGCCCATAAAAAACCATGGAAAAAAGGCATTTTGCTGTGTGTGTGTATGTGTGTGTTTGTGTAGCATAGACTAAAATAATAATATTGTTATGCGCCATTTTTTGTGCCTTATTAAACCGTAATTTTACCAGACTGTGGTATATATCCTTGGCATTGAGGCCATGTCAGCCAGGAAATATCAAATTAATTAGTTGTGCTTTCTCAAGAATAATTATAAGTACGGTCGTACAAGTTAACATAAACGAAAATTCAAGTTAACTTAACCTAAGGGCTAAAAAAATACTAAAATTAATATTACAAATATATGGCAATTAGATGTTTTGTCGTGGAATGAGATAACAGTAAACAAATAACAGCGTTGCATTCGTGTAAAACCACCCGACTAGAAAATACCCTTAACACAGATGCACGCTGTCGTTTTAAACATTTAAACCCATTTGCACTCATATATACCTACAAAACGTTTGAATTATTTGTAATTTATCTTGTTAAGCAAGTAATTATAAAGATATATATATTTGTTGTCTTGATTATAACTGTATTAGCTTTGGTTCTTTCTTAAGGGCTTCCTTGATTTATGTTTGCTAGTCAACGACTACATTTTATCAGAGTCTGCAGCGCACAAGTTGTTTATCAAGCTGAAGTTGACAACAACAGCAACAAGAGCTTAGGCTTCTCAATCTGGCCAATTGTCATTCACTCAGCCGGGCCCATAACAAGCGTAAAGTATGAGCCCAAATGTAAATACAACAAACGCCGTTTTCTGTCGGCCTGACCAAAGAGAGATGAACAAGTGCCCCAAGGACATATGCGATTTGCTTGGCTTTGTTCTGGTTTGCGTAGTGGTTGCTTGGCTTTTGCTTTTGCCTTTGCCTAAATGCTAAACGCCTCAATGGCTTAATTATATTTATTTTTGTGTAATTATCTGTAAATCACAAGTTGTCTGGCGTAATTAGATTTCTACGGCGCACAAAAGTATGCTTCACTTTTGTTGTGCGCCATTTGTTTCGCTTGTGGCTATGCATTTAATACAATAGTTGCAACAGAAGTAACAATAAGACCAAGTGAAAATCTGTCTATTGTTTAAAGTTTTGTTAGCTGCTTCATAAAATTTAACAGCTGCAACGGTACGCGGTATTAAAACCAAGAAAACCATTTCAAAGCATACAAAAAGCCCCAACAAAATACCAAAAAGAAATGCAAAAAGTAAAGGCAAAGACAACAACAAGAACAACAGCCATAAAGGCAAAAGCAAAGCCAACAGCGTGCAGTCAAACTTTTTAAGTGTTTATTTCAATTATTGTTTGTATGTGTGTGTGTTTGTTTGTCCGTATGTATGTGTTTTGCCTGCCTTGCAAAGCAAGAGAACGAGCCAGAACGAGGGCAATTTAATTTTCCGCATTTTGTGCAAGGGCACAGAAAGGCGACAGCAAGCGCCAAAAAACATCAGCAGCAACAACAAGAGAATAAAACCGACTAACAATAACAAAAACTAGTTAAGAAATGCGAAAGTTTTTAGCGTGAAAGTTGGTCGGGCTTTCGCCCAGCTCGCCTGTGCTCTTCCTTTTTTGTGGCTTTGTTTTCATTTTCATTCACGTGCAGTTACTCAATTTTTGTGCTCAACGAGGAAAAGTAGCAAAACAGAAACAATGCGACTTAATGGCAGCGCACTTCAGCGCACAATGAGTGCAGGCAAAAGGTGCTGGGCCAGCACAACCCCAAATGCTGGCCCCGAACACTCACACACAAATAAACACAGACGGGCACACAGATTGATGCCTTCGTATAATTCCATTTTGCGCTCTTTTTGCTGAAAACTAGCTTTTGTTTGCAACTTAAACTAATGTTGACGCGCTCGGGCAGTCGCTCAGTCAATCGACTTGCTTTTCGCACAATTTTGTTGCTGCAACAATGTTGCCATTGCTTCTATCGGAGTTGACAGCACAACGTATGCGTGATATACTCGCGCAACACAACAAAAGTCGTCACTGCTGTGGCTTAGCGCATTGTTTAAGGGCTTCCCTGTGTCGCTTGCCTCATCTGTTTAATGTTGCGTGTCGCTATATTGTTTGCTTTATGTCCTACACATACAGAAGAAGGCTCGCTGGTTTATTTGCCCTCTCATTGCCATATTTATATATATGTATATATATATAATATATATATATGGGTTTTACTCACTGGTAATTGCGGTTTTTATTTCAAAATAAAAAAGAAAAAAAAACAAGAAAAACTCGTAATAATAGCTGTGTACATACCAACCGTGGCGGGCGGCAACCGTCGGAAGTTGTCAGCCCGGTCGCGCACAAAAGTATGCTGTGCAGCAATTGTGTATGCTGCCACAGTTTAAGACGATGCCATTTTAAAGCAGCTCAGGCAGCATAACCCTCCGCACTTCCCTGCCATTTGCCCCTCCTTGGGCACCCAGCTGCCCCTGCATGTCAAGCGTGTGCTCAATGAGCAGCATGCGGCGCCGTTGTTGAACGCTAATAAGACAGACAGCCAGCGCTGCCGCCCTGCCAAGCAGCCCGGCAGCCCGGCAGCCAGCCAGCATAAGTGTGTATATGTTTGCGTGTGTGAGTGTGCAATATAAAGCCTGTTAACACGCTTAACAACAAACACAGCAGTACAAACAACAAGCCACACGCAACGTGCCGGCCCCAGACACTATGTGCAAACTATGGGCATAACTTTAATGCTTATTGCTGCTGGCACTGAGCCAAATTTTAATGAACTGTAAAACACGTTAACCGAAAACAAATGCGCAGACAATGCTTCCACACATATAAAAAAAAAAGAAAACTTTGGTTATTAGCTAATTAAGTTTGATCTGAATTTGTACTACTCAATTCTTAAATTTTTTCAATTTACAATTTGGCGCTTATCGGTATTTTCGAAATAAACTCCATGTGGTAAAATTAAAAAGCATAAATTCCCATTTTGTTTTTGACTAGATACAATCAAAAATGCTTAACTTAACCAATCAATTAAATTAAATAAATATGCATAATAGAAATTTCCAGTTTAAAACAAGTACAGCTTATACAACAGATTTATGTCCGTGACATGTTTTTATTATTAAGTTGATTTGTTTTTCATTCAAATGGCTTTTGCTTTGAGCTTTATTTACAGAAATTGACTTTTATAAATATTTATCTAATATTGTTTTATTTAAAATGGAATTGGACTTGATTAAATCGCAAACAAAATTAAACTATTAAGCTTTTCATTAAATTTAAATTTAATAAACGTAAGCGTAATATATTATTAAAGAAAATGTATATTTTAAATTGAAAAATGTTCTACCAAAAACGATTTTGCAATAGTTTCGACAAGAACTCGGCAATCGTTTGACTTTAAAATTTCTGATGGCATGGTATAGGCATATTGGGCGCAAAACAGTTTATCAATTTAACGTTAAAGCTTAACAGCTAAAAATATAACATTTATCAGAAGAATTTATGTTATAAATACAGAAATAGTGGTATGTATCCATTTTTAAGTATCAAGGCTGCAACAAATATTTGCAATATATAATAAATGTGTCAGATTGCTCGTTTAATTATTTCACACAAATTCCAATGAGAATTGAAATACTCGCAATGCCCTAAATCAACCAAAACTTGAAACAGGCGTCAGCCAACACAGTTAGACAAATACGGTCGAATTTATCCGGTTTATAAACAATAGTTCATTTGTGTGCAAACCGAAGGGGGCAATCGACAGCAGCAGCAAACCGAAGCAACCAACCCGCATAATGCGCTTATGGTCGGATCGTTCGGTTATTGTCTGTAGTTGTTGTAGCCTAAATCTAGCGCTCGGCTCGGCTCCACATTACTCCGTACTGTTCTGTGAAGTTTGTGTGTGGATTTTAAATTGCTTGGAAAATGTGTGAGACCAATTGGAGTGGGAGGAGGGAGGAAACAATGCGTAGAGCCGAAAATGTTAATGCAAATCATTGGGGAAATCAAAAACAGCGGCGCGCAAGTGCAACTGAAAACTGTGCCAAAGATTTCAAGCCGCTCTTGGCCATGCAAATTGCAAGGGTTTCCCAAGTGGCCAGCACTGTCTATGCGGCACCCGTACCCCAAATATCCCCACTGCTTCCGCTCTTACTGATGTTCATTGTCAAATTTGCGCAGTGGCTTCCAATTGCAGCCTCTGTCTAGGCTCAGGCACGGGTCAGGCCAAGTCATTAGCATAAACGTAGAGCGGCGAAAAATAGCAAATCCATTAAGCGAAGCTACCAGCCACCCGAAATAAGAGACAAGGCGGCTGCTGTAGCTATTGCTGCTGCTGTTGCTGTTGCTGCTTTTGGCAACTGTTTAAAGATTTATGAACCGTCAAATATTTATTATGCTCGCTTTGCAATATAAGGCATTGAAACACGCAAGATCCGGCGCTACACGAAATAGAACGACGGCCGTACCCAGTTCCGAGCACCAGGTCGTGAGAAGAAGGCGAGTTGGCTAAGCCAAAGGCTTTTGCCTTAGTCTGGGGCTACACGCGAACACTTTTTGAAATTGCAAAGCGGCGCAAATAAATAAAAAGACATAAAAAGTAGGCAGAGTTGAGCAGAGCAGACCATGCAGCAGCCAGCACTCTCTCTGTCTCTTTTACACACACAAACACAATCATAAAAATGAAAAGCAGAGCATAAAATAAAACGCAAGACGAGAAATGAAATGAATGAGCGCAGCAGCCGCGACGACGTCGACGGCAAATAGTCGACGTGAAAAAAAAAAACGGGGAAAAAATCAATGCGAGCTACGCCTACTTTTATGCACCCTTCTGCCCAGAATTCACATCTTGGCGCAGTTTCACTTTTTTTGTTTGGTTTTTTTTATTTTTTTGAGACACTTGAACCCTTTCAACGTCGTGAAATATGTTGCTTGAAATATGAAAAATCTTTGCATGTGTTTATATATTTTTTTTGGCGTGCCTTTTGTATTTTGGGGCCACGTGACGCCGCTATAGCTAAACTGTGTAAATATGTCAAACATCGTCGAAACCATTTAATTTGACGCTGCGCAAATGCTTAGCATATTTTTAGGCGCCATAAACCCAGCGACCTGTGACCCGCTACTTGTGACTAATGATGATGCTCTCACTGAGCCAGAGCCAAGGTGATGAGCGTAACTCCTGGGGCTGGACCAACTAATGAGGCGCATAAATTCTACACAGCAAAGTTCTACACACATCGACACACTTACTCACGTGTGCATATTAAAGCAGCTGGCAGAATGCTTGAAACAAGCTGCAAATTTTATGAGCTGCCGGCAAAACAAGATGTCAGCGCTTAGAAGTAGGCAACATATAACGACACGTGGGCGTATACGTAGCTGTGCGTGTGGGCGCGGGTGGTGTTCGGTAATGTCCCCTTGGGCTTGTCTACGCATTCAAGCAGTTGAGACAAAATTTAATTAACGCATTTCAGCTAACATCGTCTGTTTGTCATTTGTCATGCGACTCTAAACACCGGAAAAATAAAACTCACGCGAGTGTTGTCTATTTTTCAGCGCCGTTGCCAACTGGCACTTCATAAGATAAATAACTTGTTTAAGAGCACAGATTCTGATCCCTTCAGCTAGATTGGTATACATTAAAATAAAAAAAACTGCACTTAACTCACAAACTTTAAGATAAAAACCATCAACTGCCTTTGCATTTCAAAGCTGTCGAAATGCATGTCACGCTCCAATTTGCATATTACAACCAACGCACCCTTTCCCCCCCTGCAAGCCCATGCACATGAACGGGCTAAAAAAAAAATACAACAAAAACAAACAACCAAAAAAAAATAAAACAAATCCCGAAACCGACTCAAAAATAGAAGCCGACAAAACCACCAAGCTAACCGCAATTTGGATGTCCAACTCAATTTTCGTTACGTAAACTGCATCATATGCCCCACGTGAGTGCTCCCCTCTGCTCCGCCCCCTGTCCATGTCCATACACACGCCTTTAGACATAACTTTTCGTGCCAGCGCGTTGACGGTCGGCAGGTGGCGCCACACAAGCTCGCATGTATTTTTGTGTTTTGGCGGCCAGAAACAAAAAAGTTGCTCCCAAGCCGCAGCTCGATGGGCGGCCGAGCGACTGCTCTGGCGCTTCAAATTTAATTAAACATGCACACGTGAGCAAATGCAAATAAATAAAAACTTTATGGCATTTGCGCCAGTGCCTGGACGGTCGGACGGACGGCTGAGAGGATGGCAGCGCGGCCGTGCGTGCGTCTCAACCGTCAGCAGTCAGCGGCTATTGCATACAACGTGGCGTGCTTATAAGTTTTAAATTTGCTAGGCACTGACCAAAATTTGTTGCTGTTGTTGCTGTTGTTGCTGTTGTTGCTATTGCTGGCGGAACGAAAACAGAATTTTCAGCTAGGCACAGCAAACGGAAAAAAAATCCAAATCCAGCGAGTTTCAATTTTTGTCGTATTTCTGTGTGAGTGTCTGCTTTTCGCTCAGCTTGTTTCTCACAACACGTTTTATATTGATCGGCTTTGCTTTGTGGTGTGTGTGTGTGTGTGTGTTATATTCATGATTTATGCAATGCAACATAAACTGCGGCCAAACATTTTTGTAATTGAAATGCATTTATGTTCTTATGCGGTTTGCAATCAATTTCTAATACACTATTTTTTTAGTCGAATGAATTGAATTTGTTCAATATGATTTTTTGAGATCTATTAAATGTTGGGTTGTCTTTAACCATTTCCTTAACTAGTTTCCGCATTACCTTTAGTTCTTTCAATCATTAACAATGATTTATGCAGTTGTCCGTGTAATCCAGCTTAGTCAGGCAGATAGAGTATCTGTTTATTATAAGCTCCATATGGTTTAATTATGCAAATCTCACGCGTACTTGTTTCGTCAAGGCCGTCAACATTATTTTTGATTGTTGATGATGGCATTCAAATGATGTGAATGACAGAAATGCTTCTAATTGGACATTCGTCGCGGGGTTGCTACAAAAAGTTGTGCATGCAAAATGCATAAGCGAAATAAAATACAGGAATACAAATAAAATTTGTAGTAACAGCAACAGAAACAATTAAACTTTTGCCTTGTCGCCCCAGCCAGAATCAGGATAGGATGTCCTGTGTTTGTGCAGTCCAGTAAGCCATGTGGCATTTTTGTTAAAAACTGCATAATTCATGCGCAGGGCCAAGTCCTGACCCAAGCTGACCCAAGCTGACCCAGCAGCAGCAGCCATAGCCGTTGTCGTCATGCTCGTCAACATTCTCTTCCACATGGCTGCTCCACACATATTTCATTTAAAATTTACAAGTTAACAATATTAAATATTAACAGTTATTTATGCATTTTTCGGCATAAATCCCAAAAATTTCGCATGCAAAAGCGCACAAAAGTTGCTAACCTCCAACCCGCTAGCTTATACGATTCTGCACAAATCTGGCACACTCTGCGCCCTCCGACAAGTCCCTCTAATCATTGTATGACTTGGCATTCTTCATATGCATGTGTAAGCTTTTATGCGTGCGTGTGTGAATGTTTGTACATTTTATTTGTCTTTTACATTTTGTTCTACAAAATTTGGGGATGTTGTTGCTGTTGATTTAAATAATTTTATGTTTGTATGTACACATATTATTTGTCTTTCGCCCAAATTATTTATATTTATTTGTCAACTTTGTTGATTTGTTTTTACTCCAAACATTTTCGCAAACAATTCAATAATAATACATGCAAATTTATTGCATCTTTGCTTCTCACATTTTGCAGACAGACTAACAATGAAATTTAGCGGAAGTCTTGCACAATTTAGCTTTATTTTCTATTTTGGCAACAACAAAAAATAGAGTGTTCGTTAGTATGTTTGTCTGCTCGTATAGTTTGCCTGCACTTTTGCGGCCATTTAAGCTGTTGGCCATAAAGCGCACACAATGGCCAACAAAACAGAATTTTATAAAGACCCGATCTAAACTGCAGTCAATATATATGGCCATGGACTCCTAATGGCCTGTTTTTTCTCGGTCTAGAAGTACATGAATTTGTTGTTACACGTACTTTTGCAGCCAATTGTGTGCCTTGGTGGCTGACGAACTTTGTGCCCCCAATCACCAAACTTTTACATTAGCTTTTTGGCAAGGACGCAGACAGCAAGCTACAGTAAACACTCTAAAAGGCGGCAGCAGTAGCCAAAGTTGAGGCGCGTCTCGCTGCTCAAATATGCAAATAGGTTGCGGCCCACAGACTCGGTCTGGTCTGAGCCGAGAGGCGTGTAAAGTGCTCTAAAAGCAGCAGCAGCAGCAGCATCAACAAACAACAACAATAGCATTTAGCCTAAAAATTGCATTGCCTGCGTCTGCCTGCTGGCTGGTAAATGCATTTGGCGCAACATTCGCCACCCTACCAAAAAAGGATCAAGAGGCTCTTGCGACTTGCGTGTTACAATTGTTTACACAACAAGCCAGCCAAAGGAGTGAAAAATAAATGGAGTGTGACTAGCTAGCAGCAAACGGGCTAGACAAGACCAGTCCAGGATTACATTTACATTTACAGCAGCCTTTGGTAATACGATGACGTGGCTGTTGCTGCTGTTGGTGTTGCTGCTGCTGCTTTAGCTGGTTGTTGTGGTATTTAGACAACGCTCACTGCCTGGCTGCCCGGCTGACTAGCTTCTAGCCGCGCAAATGCCAACAAATCATTGCCAGGACAACCCGTTGGTTGGCTAGCTGGTAAAGGGAATCCAGTGTGCCGCAACAGCGACATCATCATCAGTTGTGTGCCTAAGTAAGCCGCATTTTGTGGATTCAAATGACGCCCTTCTGGCCCCACTCACCGTTCCGTCGTTGTTCGTGTGCAACCTTAACGCTCACACAACAAACGACGTGGTTGCAAAGTGATTTCTGGTTTAATGTTTTTTTTAATGTTGCTCATGTTGCAACTGACCAAGGCCTCCGCCGCTCGTGATGCTGCTGACGCTGATGATATTGTTGCTGTCATCAGTAGTGGTTGGCGCTATGGTGAACTGTTGGTGGTCGCTCACTCTGTTTGGCAAGTCAAACATGAGCCATGTGTGGCATGCTCGTGTCCGTTACGAAGTCCTTGTAGCTCGCCCCCCTCGCTATCTCTTTCATGCGCTCTTTCTCGCTCAGTTGCCTGTCATGTGGCCACTTCTGTTGCTGTTGTTGCACCTACAAAAAGTGCGACCATGGCTAATTTTTCGCTTTGTGGAAGTGTGTTGGGTGTGTGTGTGTGTGTGTGTAAGTCCATTAGCTGTTGACAAAGTTGTTCGTTCCCGGTCCTGTCTGCTGCTGTCTATGTGTAGTTGTATATGCGTGTGTTTGTGTGTTTGTGTGTGTGTGCTTTGTGGCTGTGTAGCCGAATTTGACACAACATTTGTCAAACCACAAAATGGCAGCCGCAACGTTACTTTCATTATGCAAAAGGTCAGCAAAACAGGCAGCAGCTCTTTGCGTTGGTTGTTGCCGTTGTTGTCATTGTTGTTGTTGCTGTTGTTGCTGTTGTTGCTGCCCCCAAATGACATTTGACTTGGTTTGCCGGGCTTATATGGTTTTTGTCCGGTCAGCTGCGTGGCCAATAAGCTGCGATTTATCAACTAGCAACAAACAATTTGTTACCAATTCCGCCCGCCCCTTCCTCTTGCCTATGCATATTTCAATTCGTTCACCCCGCCAAAAATTTTATTAACATTTGCATCCGAGAGAAGCCCAAAAATCAAACAATCATATGCGTAATCTCATTCCATTTGTATGTGAAAATTTGCAAATGCAATCATCACAATACAATATTCAGCCAAATAAGCCCTGTCTATGTGTGTGTGTGTGTGCGCGGGTGTCTGTGTGAGTTAATGTATTGGTGGCTGGCTGTGCACTATAGGAAATCAATTAGTGCAAACATATTTAGCTCTGGCGCCCTTTCGCTTCGACCTGACTAATGATGATCGATAACTCAACAGGGTTCCGGCGCCTTTAAGACATGGGTTTGTTATACCCTGTAACAATAAATAATGTTCGTAAATGCATGTAATGGACCGAAACAGACAGTCATATACATATATACTCTGAACTAGATTATTGTTTTAATAGTTCAGCCCAGACAGTGCCATAGAACATATGGTATATAAAAGTTGTATGCTGATTTTATGTGCGTTTATTTAGCAACAATTAGCAACTTTAAGTGCAAGTGCAATTGATTTATGCGCACTGAGTGTGAATGTGTGCGAGACTTCTAAATGTACGCCATATGTGTGCAATGTTTCTATGTGTTTGTGCGCATAATTAATAATTTAATTGCTTCTGTTTATCTCTTAATTAAAAGGGATTTGTTCGACCCACAATGCACTGTGAACCGCAGCAATTTCAATAGCAACAACAAAATAACAACACCATCAACTTGAATCCGCAACACAGATCGCTGCACTTTATTTTTTATTACTTTGCTAATTAAGTTCATAATTAATCGCATTTAATGTGGTTTTTGTGGCAATCGCTGATTGCTGCTGCTGATGCGCACCACAAAAACTGATTACGGTCTAGCTTAATTAGAATTGATTGCTTAAAAGATTTGTACGCACAATAACAACAACAACAACAACAATATAAACACAAGATTAAACATGCTAATCGAATTGTCTTCTATTTCCTCCTTTTGTTTACTTACAGGTGAGTCAACACGTTTATTGCCCAATACCAACACAATTAGTAAGTAAAATAAGAAAATTGTTGTTCAGTTCAAAACCTGTCAGCCACACGCCTTAAGTTGTGCTTCAACGATTCGTTTTATTTTATAAAGCATATTTTGCGCTGCGCCGCATCTTTTCTGCCTATTTGGCACAAACTTAATTAGCCGTCAAAACAATGGCGGCTACAAGCAAAACCAAAGCCCCCACTCACATTTTTATACAGAATTCAGGCGCTTCAACGACTCGCTTCGTCTAATTTTCATAATTGTTATTATAGAAATTCAGTAGCCATAAACAAAAGGTTAGTTACTTGCCTAATGACTTGAAGTGCTGTCTTCCTCAAAGCCTGCCACTGGGCAAAACTTTCACAGCCTGAATCGCCTGACTTGATAAACAAGCAAATGCGCTTATCACCGCGCCCAACTTTGCTGCCAATCTTCCTGCCCAGACCAGAGTCCTCTATCAGTTGCTTTGTCGGGGAGCCGGTGGTGCTGCGTAGACCGCGCACTCATAACCCAGTCGTGTTCAATGCGAAAATGATAGCCGTCCGTCCCCAAGTTCACAACTTTTCAACTATTTGTCGTGGCGCGGTGGGGGGTGTCTAACCCATCGCAGCATCCTACTAACTGGGGGGGAAGGGTTAAACAGCCCAGCACTAATTACAATGCCATGGCGTTGATTTTTATGTGCCTGAAATTGAAATGGAGCACAGCACGGAACACTAAACGCTTTTAAAGATGCCTTAAAGCGCGCTGGCACAGTCAAATATTTTACGAGCGAAACGAAACGAAGAAGCTGGGCCCATCCATCCAAACCCACTCACTACTCTGCGCTGCTCTGCGGCAGGCAACGGCCTACAAAGTTGCACGTTGAACTTTACCAACTTTTCGCCATTTGAGTTGCCAATGGTATTTCTGTGTTTGCAACTGTTGTTTGTTTGTTGGCCGCTAACAAGTTTGAGCCATGTCCTCTGCCGACTTCAACCGGACGCCTTTCCATTATTAATGTCACTGTTCTTGCTGCCGATGCTGCTTTTGCTGCTGCTCTTGCTATCGCTCTTTCTGTTCCTGTGTAGTTTAATTAATTAATTTGACAAAAGTTTTCAATTGAACACCAGCCAGCTGACTTGCTCAGCTTTAATGTGACTGCCCACAATCCTAGTTCTAGGACAATACATAAATCAGCATCAAACAATTACGTTTTCTAAAACTAAACAATACGAAAAGGAAGCCAAAAATAAATTTATTTTTAATACCTGGCTTCTGTGTCTATGCAAATATGTCACTTATTTATGGTTTCCTTTGCCGTCATAAACAAAAACGAAACTGAAAAACTGGCAAAAATAACATAAAATACTGAACTTGGGGATGTCGAAGAATAAACACCCTGGACAGCAGGCAGTTGCTGTTGCATATTTCGATATATATCTCCATCAAATCACATCGCATCACATTTTGTTAAAAATAAATCAGAGTTTTCATTTTGGTAGAGTTTTGTACAAGCGCAAAATTATTTTGACTTGAATTTTATTTTTCATTCTCAGCTTTCTTTCATTCTAAGCCCATAAATATTTTATATAAATATTTAATTAACAGAAAGCTAAATAACAAAATCTGCAAAACAAAACTGTAAATGAATTGCAACTTGCATTTTGTCCAAAAATTTCATAATTGAAAATCAAAAGTATAAATTTGTCTTATGGATTTTTAGAGCTTCTTTTGTTTGCCAATAGTTTTTTTGGTTTAATGCAGAAAATTCCAAAAAAATGTTCGTTTTAATGCAGAAAATTTGTAGCTGCCTCTGGTTGTAAGGGAATTTAAATTTTCATTAAGTCGCATTAACTGACAACGTGGTTGGATTTTTTCCTTTGCCTACGCCTATCGAATGCACAGTGGCCGCAACAGCAAAAAGGTTTGCCCCATGACCTCAAAAATGTTCATGCCACACTTCCGCTGCTTACGTTGCTTCCGCTGATTGTTGTTGCCGCTGTTTGGCTGCCCGCGCATGAGTTGGCTATAATTAAAAATGCTATTACTGCCAACTTCATATAAATTTTTAATTAGCAATTTTTGCTATTTTCCTACTTTTGTTGTGCACCCCAACAACAGCAACTGAAGCTGCCTTATTGTTGTGGTGGTGGTCTCTCTTATTGTTGTTATTGTTGTTGTTGTTGTTGTTGCCGGCGCTTTGGTAAACTTTTTAAATTAGCACTTTGTTAAACACTCTGATGAAAAAGGTAGCACCGTCACCGCCGCCATTGTCGCTCCCCCTTCATCGTGCAACAAAAATGTTGGCATAAATTGTTTTTTAAAAGGATTTTGTCCATTGCTCAGTAACCCGCACCGCATCGCACCAAAATGCAGCCACCTTAGCGGTAAACCGTCACACGGCAGCTGCTCGCACGCATTAAGCACCACAGCACCTCTCCGGCGGCTGTCATAAATTTTTAGATCTGTCTGCCTGATAGCTATAGTAACGCGACTTACAGTTACCCTACCTTAAAATATGTAAAACAGAAAGCTGAAAAAAAAAATGGTAATACTTTTCAATTAAAAAACGGAAATAGCAGGCGCATAACGAGATTGTGGAAAACCTTTTTGCCTTAGCTTATGTAGTCTATAATCGACTTCTTGTTATCGCTTAACATGTTAACACTCCTAGCCACTTATGCCCCACAAAATATTGTTGCCTACTTATTTGAGCTAAGCGTTGGGGAGAAGTTGATTAGCATCGCAAAAGGTTTTGTGGTTGTACTTTTTGTTGCTACTGTAATTATTAGAATTTATGCATGAATCCATGGTGGCTCACCCATTGAGTTTGTTGTTGTGGTTATTATTTTGTTTGCCATAAAAAGGCGCAAATATTGACAATTATGGCCTATAATTTGACACCCATCGGAAGCAACAACAGCAAAGACAGCGACGCGCCTGTCAGCGCCATAAAAGTGACAGCCAAAGGGTTGACAATTAAAATTAAACCAACCACGCGGCACACACACATACCAGGCCAAACATACACGTACATTGCTCATGTGTGCGTTGATGCTACGCTTCATGATTCAGCAGTTGTGCTACATACACAAACACACACACACACGAATAGGAAGCGAGCGAAAGACGCATATACGCACGCATTTTTGTCATGCATTTTAATTAAAATTAACTTCATTTTTATGACGCTGCTGTCTGTGTGGCATGTGTCGCTTTGTCTTTTGCTGGTCGCTGGCTGCTTAGTTAGTTGCCACAATTTATACAATTAAATAAAGATTTTATTATCATGCCGCTGGCTTTTAATGTCTTCAAGCTTGATGTGTGCCACACTCTCTAGGTGTGTATGCGTGTGTGTGTTGGTGTAAATATTTAAGCTGCAAGCATATCAAATTTACTGTTGTAGGTGTCGCGTCGGCATATTTTAAAAGCTTTTCGTTATACAGCGCTACGTTTACTTAGCACACAAGGGTATAGAGAGCGCAAGAAGGGTATTGCATCCGCTTTATATTTATGCCTATATATGTATAGATGTGTGTATGTATATATATATATATATATGTGAGCATGTATGCAAATTTATGTGACGTTGTGCCAAGCACGCGCCCGCTCTGGCTTAAGGCTGGCCCCAAAAGGAATTTCCTGGCTACGGCTTTTGTTTTCTAGCTGACGCTGCAGCAGCCCGTCTTCCCTGCTGTAGCCCAAATATATGCAAAGCTGTGTTTAAAGTGTGGCAACCACATCACATGGCAAGCGTCTGTGCGTGTGTGTGTGTGTCTGTCTGTATGGCTTGTTGGCAATTTAATGGGCGCGAGCTGCCGTCGCGGCGTTTATGCATATTTAATAGTTGCTATTTTTGCTAAGTGCTTGGAATTGTCAGCGAACGAGCCCGCAAAAAGGCACACAAAGATTTTTGAAGAGCTGCAAATCCGCTGGAGAGCTTTAAAATCCTTAAAGCCATATTAGATCAGGCCGGATAACTATGATTCGTTGCCTCTCTATCTCTATCTAACGTTTTCTATAACGTATTCTCCCTTGCACGCAAACTAATTACATTTTTGCTCAATTGGCATAAGTTGCTCGACCTTTCGCTGACACTCAAGCAGCCAAGTTATACAATTAGCAAAGAGACAGAGAGACGAGTCAAAACCAAAAGTTATACTGGCGGCATTTCAATGAATTTTGAAATTTGCCAAACGAAAAACTTTGCTCAGTTCGCCGCCGCCCTACTCTGCAGCAGCAGCAGCAGCAACCCTTGCCCAGTTGCTAATGAATTGCTTTAACTGACTTGTGTGCCCAGATTTATGCAACGAAAATTAAAAGGTAAATACCAAAAGCACGGCACGACTGGCTTCAGCGCTGCCAAAGCATGGATAATAGTTGTCAGCCTCAAAATGTCCCCCGCAGCCGGGCAAAGTTTAATCAAGCGCCATTCTGTTTGCTACGACATACCACGCCCCCTCGCTGTTTGAATCAACTTTGCATCAATTTCAATATTCCCACTGTTTTCATTTAATTTCACCAACTTAAAACTTAATTGTGTACTTCCTGCGACTGCTGCAGTGCACTTGGCTGCTGTTCTGGCAGGCAGCGTCCCCTCCTCTCGATGCATACCCTATAGAGATTCCTGGGTGCTGGGCGGCTCTTTTGCATTTAAATTTGCAAAAATTAAAGTCGCTAGGGCGACATCGAGGCGCGCAACAGGTGGCCACGCAAACTCATTTAGGGTATTTACGTAGGGGCGGACTTGAGCGCGCTTTTGTGGCCGGATGTCTGGGTCTTGTAATTTGCACAGCAGCAGCTACAGACAACGACAACGGCAATGATAGTTCCCAGTTATGAATGGCCATGGCAGCAGCCGAGTCGATGTTGTTGCCGCTTCTGTTACTGCAAAAAAAAACAGCGACCTTACCAGCATCATCATTTAAAAGCGCATTAAAAACTTTTTAGATTAATTTCACTGCTGCTGCATTTTATTTTTCGCTGTTGTGTTATTTACTCTTGCTGCTGCCCCTGGTCCGGATGCTGTTGTTGTACGCTGTGCTTTTATTTAACATCGCGTATCTGTATTCAAGTTGCTGCAATTTAAAACTCATGCACTAAATGCAACGTAAACTCGCATAGTGTAGCATAATTTTGTGCGCGTTGTTAAAAAAATTTTTTTTTTCTTTTATGTTATGTTATTTAGCTTTCTCGGATTACTAATACGTTTTTCGTGTTCCATTGTTGGATGGGAACAAGTTTTGGCTTATATTCAAATTCATGGGCTAACATGTAAAGTGCTGTGCTTGTTGCCGTTAGCAACTGGTAGCAGCTAACGGGTAACTCGATGGCTGTTGCTGCTGCAGTTCAATAGATCCAACCTTTTCAATACACATTTGCCAAATCATCAATATTTTTTCGAAAATTCATGCATGTTGCATTGGGGCGCCCCATGAGCAAAGACGGCAGCTGTACGATATAAAAACATGAACACACACACACACACACACACACACACACATACACACATACTGTTTGGCTGTCAGTCGCTCCTACAATCATTTTCAATAAATTTATCTGCAATTTTTGTGTGCACATAAAGGTTGCTCATACGCCATTTGGACTCACAGAGCTCTTGGCCTGCTCCTGTATCTCAAATTCAATTCCGTACAAACACACACACACACACAGACACACACAATCGCAAATACACATATTTTCTACCTTTTTTCATAATTTCTGTCAGCAGCCAGTGCGGCATTCATGCTGCTTAGGTTTAGCCTTAGCTTCCATTTCAGTCGTCAAATGGTAAATCTTTTTTCAAATATGATTTTATTTAAGCCACACGTGAGTTGCTTTCAAGGGTTTATCTATATGTAAGGAAATCACTGAAAGGGATTTACGTATACATGCATAAATATACCCCAGCCCGGTTCGAAATTGATTTCCATGGCAATATGCACAAATCTGCGGGCTTGACCCTTTTTTCGACCACAAATTATACGCAATTAAGCAAATTTGTCTAGGGCCCAAAAAGCCAAATCAAAGAGTGGCCGCTGATTAACAACTAAAGACACAAACCCATAAAGCAAACCAAGCAAAAAAGAAACCATAGAGCCGTAAAAATAACACTCACACACACAGGAAAAATAACAAACGACATGTAAATAAATAAACGAGCTGAAAACGCACACCGAGGCAAACGGAAAGACAACAAGAAAGCGAAACGAAATGAAACGGGACAAACCGGGACCGGGACCGGGGCCAGGACAATGCGACGCCGTCCGTGGCAAGTTCATTTAACTTGCGGCGTACTTCCGATTTACCGCAAATTTGAAAACCAACAAGCAACCAAAAATTTGCCCAAAGGGCAACACACAACAAAAATAACACAACAAATGAAAGCCATTGCCATTTCCAACAAAATCCTACAAGTAAATAAAAGTACGAGTACACAGCATAAAGGCTAGCAGAGCGACAGACGGACAAATGGACGGACCATCGTCAAGGGGTTGGCAATACACAATATGAAAAAAACAAAGCCAAAAAAATTGTAAAATTCAATTTGAGCCCTTTTGCTATTTTTAACACTTTTAACTTTGATTTATGCAAAAATTTCCACTTCAATTTGTACGTAGATTTGTATTAATACTCTAACAGAAGGTATTTAAATCTTGTCACAAAATACGTAACGCTTTGACTAAAGAGTAAAATCGCACCCCTATTGTAAATACAATAACTAGGACTATCCAAACCTTAACTTTAAATATAAATTATCAGCAATGAAATCCTATTTCTTTTAGGTTCTTTAGAATTTATAGCTGGTAAGCTCAAAAGAAGTTGTTTGATTTAAGGATATAATATACAAACTCATGGAGAACTCCTTAATGCCCTTGTGACTTGTCTGCAAGGGTATTAAATGTTCTACTTTAAAGAATCTAATGTTTTATATCTTACCGCCGACTCTTCTATTTTTTTGTTGTCCTGTTGATTTGTTGATTTCCAGCAAATGTTTGTGAGCATTTCCAATAAAACTCCGTTGCTGGCTAAGAGTCGTTGATTGTCAATGTCATTCGCTATGCCTTCAATAAATCATTTCATCAGTTGCTGGTGTTTTTCTCGTTTTGAGTTGTCCTTTTGCTAGTGTTAGCTATTTCCTGCTGACCGCTGCCAGCTGCAGTCATTCGTCATATTTTTGCTAACTGTTTTTTAGTGTTGTTTCTGTTGTTATCGTAGCTGTCATAGAAGTCACGGAAAAACACTTGCTTTGTTCTGCTTCTATCTATTTCTATCCATTTACCTTTGCCACCTGTCCTTGTACTCCTACATACAGGTACACACACACACACACACGAACAAATCATTAATCAGACACTTTGGCTGACAGTTTGAGTTTATTAATAGTCGATTAAATATCAATTGAAATTTTATAAATTCAATTATTTAATCACTAAAAGGCTGTGCATTATTCATGAGCCAATAATTATTTTGCATTTCTTTTAATATCGTCATTTTAATAAATATTGCATATCACTTGTATGATAGTCATATTTATTAATGTTTAAAATTTCAGCGCGATTTTTGATTTTAAATTCTTTTTTCACTGCACACATTTTTTTTCTCCTTCATTTTTTAACACCGTCAAGCAGCACAAAATTGGTTCAGTTAATTTAGTGTCTGGTACATAATTTAATTGCGTAAAATCGCATTGCATACTCTTCGGAGGCAAATGCAAATGAAAAAAAAAACAAAAACAAAAAAACTGGCATTAATAAACCGGAAGCACGACACAAGTCCGAGCGGAAATGAAGAAAAAACACTGACACGGCACACACATACATATGCGGGACGGGGGCATGTGGCATGTGGCGGCTGATGCATTGCTTAATACAAAGTTGGCCGGTTGGGTTGACCATTTGCAGTGCTGTATGTTTATCTGTGCGCGAAAATGCATTTTTGCATACAACATAACCGCAACAGATGCGGTCGCTTCAATATAAATGCAGTTACAAATGATGCCGCCAAACCAACACTAGCTGTATGCGTGTGTTTGTTTATGTGTGTG
>SCDT01000590.1:58008-89179 GCA_004143765.1 Drosophila melanica | reverse complement strand
AAATATATATATATTTATATATATATAAAAAATACATTTTTTTTTTTTCAAGAAGATTTGTAGTAGGCGGGCGTGGCTGGGTGGTGGCTGGCCAAGTTATGAAATTTGCTTTTGTGCTTGAAATAAATTTTCAAAGAAATTGAAAACGAAAAGCGCAGCGCAGATTGAAAGCAAACGGGCGACAGACAACAACAAGGAACAACAACAGCAACAACAATAAATAAATAAATAAATAAATGAAAAAAACTGACAAACAGCCGTGTACGAATGTGTAGAAATGGCACGATTCAAATTCATGGCGGAGCATGGCCCCGATTCTAACCCCGCCTTTTGTGGCAGCGAGGATTTGGCAAATGTCACGCAACTTTCCAGCCGGAGTTGAATTCACAGTTTTGGCTGCGGATTGAAGCGATCAAAAGCAAATACCGCAAGCAATTGATTTATAATTACGGTCGTGGCCCGGAAGTGGGCCGCTGCTAGAGCCATTTACCGATTTGCTCAATTAGCCAGCCGGATGGCAAACCTGAAACTGAGACCGACAGCGTTTCAGAATGTTAAATGCGGCTCCCCTCTCCGTCTCTCTCTTTCGCTCACCCTCTCTCTTTTTTTGCTGCTGGGCGCAATTTCCGCTTGACATGCTGTTCGCTGGGCAATTTTGTTTTTGTTTTTATGCTTCTTTCACATTTTCTTTCAAGTTGCCTTCCACCTGTGGCGCACACGGTGCGTATGAGTAACGTCCCCTCAGCATAATTTGCTTCGTGGAGACAATTTTTTTTCTTTTTGGTTTTTTCTTCTTTATTTTGTTTAATGCCACCACCTCCACAGTAAATCTGCGCTGCTCCAACTGGCCCCTCGTCCAAATCTTGCTGCGCTCCAACTTTGAGTGTTTTGCTAAACATATGCAAATTAGAATATTTGCATGTGGCAGGATAACAGCGGCAGCCTGAGGCTGCGGCAATTTCCCCTGATTCTCGCTGGACGTGAATACGTATGCAGCATAATAAATGTGCTCATATTGTGAGTATGTGAGCTAAATAGAAGAAGAAAAAATGTTCAGCGTGCTGTCTAGACATAATTTTAAGCCAATTTGTAGTAAGATTAGTTTAGGGTTCTAAACTACAAAATTTGTTCAATTTAGAGCACTTTGATTGAAAGTGCATAAAAATATTAATTGTTGAGCTTTAATAAAATAATACCTACAATGAAGTCCCTGCTCGGGCGCCATACAATGATGTCCCTGCTCGGGCGCCATAAAAACAAATATAAATTCAGTAAATCTTTTTTATTATTCTTTAATTACTTTACGCACGTTTATGGTTGATTTTATTATCACAATGCATTAAGCCAGACGTTGCTTGTAATGCCAAAGCCAAGCATGTCCTTTAAAGCCACAGCGAAGACACCCACAGTGATAAGTTTAAGGGATAAAGGATATTTTGGCTTTCATAAGCCTTTGAATAATTAATTCGTACGCACACATGAATGCCACACCCAGGCGCGAGATCATATCAGACAGGAATTGAAAGAAAATCGAATATCCCGGCCGAGCTCAGTTCGGCACATCTGCCTAATCCTGATGTCAGCTCACGCTTTTGTGCACCTTTTCAGACATCTCGAGCCGTTCGAGCCTCAGGCATGTCCGTTATTTTGTTTACAAGAAAACATAAATCTCGACGCCTTTTGGGCAGCCGGATGATGGCGCTTCCGTTTACGGTATGGGCATGTCTGTATGCGGTCGAAAAGGATTGCCAACGGTTGCCGTGTGAAATGAAACATATCATCACTTCAAGACCCAAAGCCCATCACACATGTGTCGGGATACCAGGATGGCGGGATGGCGGAATGGGGGGATTGCGGGATGCCGGGACCCGGCTGCCGAGTGCCCGGATGCCCGGCCTATGCCCAGAGCAGCACGTCTCGTTGGCAAACCAAAAAATATATAAAAAGAAAAAAAAAAAAAGAAGTAGAAAAAATAGAAAAATGGTGCGGGCGAATATGGCTGGGTTGGGTTGGGTTGAGGTGGGGTGGGGTGGCGAGGGCTGCTTTGGTTTGTACGCGTCAACTGTAAAATCCTTTTTGACATGCCACGAGCAGCACGGTCGGGTATGCGGGTGCGGGTGTCGGTGCGGGGGTGCCTTGGGCGCCACATTGACTGCGTCTGTGTCCGAAGTGGCCATAAAAAATGGGCTATTCTCCTGGGCGGGTCAGGAGGTGGCCAGGGGCCAGCTTTAGATGAAGCAATCCAATTATAAAGAATTTTAAACTATGTACCGTGAAGAGGACATTTAAAGCGCACACAAGAACCAGGTTATTAGCGCATTAGTGTGTGTCAACGTGGGTGTGTGTGTGTGTGTGTGTGTGTGTGTGTGCTAGAGTGTATGAGCAAGTTATTAAAAAGGAGCAAAGTTGTGAAGGGCCACATCAGTCAAGGGCTCACACACAGCTGAGCTCCATTTCGGGCCCGGCAGTGTGCATAGAAATTGACGTGAAATTTATACGCTCTGCTTTTTTTTCGGGTCGAAAGTTGAAGAAAAAATATAGCAACAATCCATAAAGTAAATGTTGCATTTAAACAAACAAAACGAGCGGCAGATAGACAAACGGACAAACAAAGCGATGCTGTGTGACAAACACTGAAAGCCAAAACTGACAGTGACAACTCGCTGGCTGAACGGGACGAGGATCGGAGCAAGGAGCGAGTCCTTGATGATGATGCCGTCGACGCCAACTCAAAGCAGCATATACTAACAAAAAAACAAAAATAATACAACAAAAAAAAGAAGCAGAAAAAACATTGACATAAGCGGATATGTTACACAGCGCCTTTGCCAGCTTGATGGGCTGCGGCTGAAGTGGGACACTGTGGCGGGAGCGGAGGGGGGGTGCCATAGGCAGTGGCTGCATGCGCACTGAGCAGATAAATTAATGCGATTTTTCATGCTACATGTTTGAGTTTGATTTATGCAATTATACCTTTCTCTCTTTTACAACCAACCCCCCGCCCCGCCCCGTTCCCGTTCCCTTTCCGTTCCCTTCGCTGTACGTAGACTCGTTTCTTACCTCTGCAGCTGATGTACAACTTTTGTCAAACATTTCTAAAAGCAGTCATTTTTTATATTTGATATAAAGCGGAAATGCTTACAATGTTTCCGGTTTATTACCTTAACGCACAGTTATATTTAGCATTCAGCTAAGAATACCCTACAGTTTTTTCCAAGATATTTATTATTGAGCAATGTCTGGAAGGCTAATAGCATCCCCGAAGACAAGAACATTCTAAAAATAAATAACTAAAATTCCACTTTAAACGAGAATTTAAGTAACATTTTATTGCATTTACCAAAAATGAAAAATAATACCTAAAACAAATTCAAGCTGAGGTTTCTGCAAGGTTAATAATCAATTTTAAATTGAGGAAGCCAAGAGTATCCCAAAAGTGAAAAACTTTTGCATATAAATAAACTTGAACACAGAATTTATAAATGAAACATAAAACATTCTTTATTAAAATAAATTCAAGCTGGATTTTAGTTTTGTTATATTTATAAGGTCAATAATGTTCCAAGAGATACAAATATTTAAATGCAAATCCGAGATACAAAATTAATCTACTTGAAAATAAATAAAAATAAAATTTAAATTGATGTTTGCTTGCAAATATTTCAATTTATTTTTTTTGGCAAATCAAAGATATTTTTGCCTCAGAATATGATATATCAATCTATTTTTTTTAAACCAATTTGGTACTTTTAATTTGCTTAACTTTAAAGAGGAAACTGGTTTTATTTGGCTCCTTTGTGGTGCACTTCATGTCTGACTTTTTAATCGCTGGATTTCTAGTTCTAGATGATAATTGCCTCACTTTCTGCCATCAGCAAGCAAGTCATAAAGTTTTTATGCCCCTTTTTGAGAGTATTAAATGCCCTGCAGCAGCAACAAGAGGATCAATATGGAGCAGGCGGACCGTACTTGAAGTGGCAGCAACGTTAATTTGTCATGGCACTGGTTGTGGTCAATACGGCACACACACACACGTACACACACACGTGCACACACACACTCATATGAAATTACACAACAAGTGATTTTCTTTTTGTGTGCTCAAATCAGAACAGTCTGTGTGCGCTTGTACCTGTAATCTGGACAACAAATCCGATTAAATGCAAATGCTGCGGAGTTCCAATTCCACGCCGCCGCCGCCGCCGCTGTCCCCCCTGTCCACCCCCCGCACTGGTGGACAGCTTAGTTGCGTAAGTTGCCAGCATTGGAATTGAAGACCAAAGTGGCCAACAGCAGCAGCTGCTGCAGTGCAGCATCTAATTTGAAGACGACTCTTATGCAGCTGTATAGATACATATGGGTGCATATGTGTGTGCGTGTGTGTGTGTGTGTGTGTCACCACTGCAGCAATTCGCATTTGGCGGCTTCTAATTATTATTTCAATAGCCAGATGCATTAGCATCGAGTGGCAGCCACTCATCTGATTTTGCTGCTGGCCAATAGATAAACCGCTGCCATAGAAACCCATGTTGGCCATTAACGGACTCGACAGTAAGAAGCGCTGATATATATATATATATATATGTTGTTTTTTTTTCGTTTTTGGCGCGAGCTGCCTTTAAGGAAACGGCGGACATTTTCCATTTCAATTTCTTCAGTGCAGGCAACAGCTGCTGGGAAAACGTACAACTGCCTGCGGAATGGAAGTGGGGGGAGGGGGGAAAGTATGTATGGCGGAGTAGGGGGTTGTAGGGGGAGGGGCACAAACACAAGTCGACGACTCTTTAAAGCACTTTTGTTCGCACCACACAAATGGCTTGCTTTAAAATAAAATATAAAAAAAAACAAAAAAAACAACAAGCAAACGAAAACGAAAAAGAAAGTGAGCCAAATATTTGTCCAACATTTAAGCATCGACATTATCATCATTGTCGCAAGTTTGTTTGGCTTCGCATCAGAATTTTATGGAGCGCACAAATATGAGACAGGATCAAGCCGGACGGGATTGGGCGCATGGGAGCGCACAACCCAGACGATGGTAAAAATAAAAATGCCACTTCCGTTTTATTTGCGCAAAATTAAATAAACCGAAATATGGGCGACCATATTGGCGCATAATAGCGAAAATATTTTGTTCATTAATGTGCCCAAACGAGGAGTAGATGGAAAACAACTAACAAACACACACAAAAAAAAAAACAAAAAATTAAAGAAAAGAAATGCGCGACTGTTAGGTTCTCTGGAACCACTTTATACAAATACATACATATATAAAAAAGATAAGTGGAGATTGCGCACGGCTTATAGTTTTCCCGGAATTACTTTGAAATTTTCTATTCAACTATAATGTAAATAATGCCACAACGGATTTTGCACTTTATTTTTCAGGATTAAATATTTCAATGGAAATAATAACTATGAATAAAAGCAAAAATGAACTGTAAGTAAAAATGTAATCCTTCCACAAATGCCTTTGCATTTTCTATGAAATATAATTTTTGTAATTTAAAATTCTTCTCTTTTAATTACAGTTAGAAAAGTTAAAGTTTGTAAATTTTAATTAAATTTTTTTACACTGTTTTATAGATAAAAACAGGTTAATAAATCTGGCGAAATATATTTTTACAAAATTTTGATAGTTTTTTTTCAAATCAATTAAGTAATTAAGTAAATATTTCATTAAAATCCATAAATAATATTTAATTTAATTTAAAAATATTTATTAAAATGCTATAAAAATGGGATAAAGGTGTAAGCATTGAATATGGAATAGAGAGAGAGAGAGAGAGAGAGAGAGAGAGAGAGAGAGAGAGAGAGAAAGAGTAAGAAAATGTAATAACTCTCGCTATTAGGCACAAATGTGACTATTATTGGCAAATCTCTTCCATCTACCATTTTCCATCAAACTTTTGATACCCTTGGCAAGTTCGAGTTACAGGGCATGCACAAAAGTAAAAATAAATAAGCAGCAAAAAGGAAAGCCGAAAAGTAAAAGCTTTGCCACTAGCCAGTTTATTGTGTACAAACATTTGCAGGACAGCGTGGCCGGATGGCTCTGAGCAGCAGCAAAAACAGGAGCCGGAGAAGCTGAGCTCCCCTTAAGTGACTGGCAGAATAATATTGGATCGAATTCGGTTTGTGTGCGTGCGTGTGTGCGTGTGTGTGTGTGTGTGTGTGTAAGCCGCTAAGAATGGGCAGGCANCTGTGCGTGCGTGTGTGCGTGTGTGTGTGTGTGTGTGTGTAAGCCGCTAAGAATGGGCAGGCAGGCCTATTGAATAAATGTTGCCCACGAATGCCAATCGAATCTCGTCGCTCATTTCTTTTAAAGTGTTTTTAGCCAGAGCTGAAACCCATCCAGCTGCCGGCGAGAAGCCAGCGAGCCGCACTAATCAACACAATTACGGTGCAGTCGAAGGAAAACTTTTCTAATTGGATATGAAGACGCGCACATGCGTTTCTTTAAAAGAATTTCACCGCCGTGTAACACACACACACACACACACACACGCACACACAGAGACAGAGAGGGTCCAAACAATTTGACAAGAAAATGGCGAGCGACAACGGCACAAGTTCCATAGGCGTTGCCGCCCGCCCCTTCCACCGGGAGGCAAACCCACCAAAAAAAAAAAAAAACAAACCCCAATCCCCGTACGCTGAAATGCTTTGACAAATTATTTTTAAGCCAATTTACAACTTGAGAAAAAGTATCAAGAAAACATATCACCCATCCAGCCTGTGCAGGGTGTGTGTGCATGTGTGTGTGTGTGTGTGTGTAGGTAAAGCAAATATAATGCGAGGGATAAAAGTGTAAAGTTGACAACCCAAGCACATTACTCACTCGAGGTGCCAGCTAGGACGACGACGGCATTAAAATAACCAACCAAGCGATTCAACGTCAAATGAACAAAGAGCTGAAACAGTGAAACAGCAACCGGAGCGTTTGGCTAAAATGAGCATGGCCAAGAAAAATGGTAATGCTGCCCTGCCAAGCCACGAGAGCCAAAGAGCCAAGTACACTGTTGTCGTTGCCCTAAGCGTATGCAGCCGGAGGTAGTCGAAGAGTTCATGTTGACGCTGGCATTTCTCTATGTATGTGTGTGTGTTTCCAAGCTCCTTTCATTCGCACTCCTCGGCTAACACTTGCCATTTGCACATGATGCCTGCTGTGGGTTGGCCCCGGCCAGTAAGCAGCATTTTTCTCAAGCCCGACAAAATGACGACACTCGTTGCCGGAAGCCATTAATTTTGTCGCTCTTCAAAGTGTGCTGGGTGCACATGAGCCACGCTGTCCTGGTTTGGGCTGGTTTGGGTGGTGCATTGACCATCGCAATATTGAAAATCATGAAAAAGCAATTAAATTTTCTGCACCTGCGCTATAAGGCCAGGCCCAAAGTCATTGGTTTGAGACATTATCCGGCTGACTTCGGCGACGTCGAACGCGTAAGTTAATTGTTGGCAAAGCGCAGACCGCACTGACCGCAAGGACAACAATCAGACAGACGGGACACCAATAACGGATGGTGCATGCTCAAAAGTTCACATGACATTTTGATGATGATGCATTGCGGCCAGCGGCGTCGTGGAGTGAAGCCGTAAAGCGACTGATGTGACCGCAAAAACCGCATACATGTTTACAATTTGATGTGTATGTGTTGTCTTGGCAATTGAATAATTATAAATGCATTATTTAATAGCTTTCAATATTTGTTATGGCCTGTCACGACCGAGTAACTCAATAATCCGTAAAAATAAATTTTTAAACTAAATGTGGCGGCCATTGCACTGGCCAAGTCCCCAGCTGCACCTCGCGGCGCAGCCCATCCATATAGTTTGTCAGTCTTCGATTACGCACATGATATTGATGCCGCTCTTCCCCAAATTGACGCCCTCGAGCGCCGACTCCTGGTGTGTTCGCATATAAATCAGAAACTGTATGATAACATAAAACAAATTGTTACGATCGTAGGCACAGTTGTGCAGCTCCTTCTCGCTGATGAAATTAAACTTCGGCTTCAGCTGGTTGTTGGTTATGAGTATGGCGCAGTGGGCCTTGTTATTAACCGCATTTATGAGCTCCTTGGTGGAACGTTTCTCCTCGCGCATCAGCACATAACGCGAGTAGAACGGCCGTCCGCCACCCTGAGGCAACGGCATCAATTGGCTGTCCAAGTAAACGCAGAACAAATGAAAGAGTATCTGGAAAGATAAACGTCATCAAATTATTAGGGAATAAATACATGTTGTAGGCGCTAGACACTCACTGCGGCATCTGTGGGCAAGTGCTCGCCCCACTCCTGGCCATTGTGCGCTTTGCCCGAGTTCCAGCGATAGTCGCCAATGCAGGAGCCTTGGGAAAGGTCTCTAATGCGTTGCACCAGATACTCCTGGTTGTTAAAGGTGTCCAGGAAGGGCAGCAGCAGCGGCAGCATGGGCGCACAGCTCTGTACAAACTGTTGATTTTCCGCCATTTTGCGCAAACGTTCCAGGCCCACAGCGCCGATTTTAAAATCGCTAAGTCCACGCTGCCGAAATATTTCGTCCATATGATCAATCTGCCTGACCAGACGCTGCAGTATGGTCGTGGATATCCACTAAAATCAAGACAATTCGTTATAAAGCTCATTTCAATAGGTTTAAGCACTTACATATCTGAGATTGCTGAGGTATTGCGACAACTTGACCGTGGAGATGCGCTTGATGACCTCCGAGTTGCTGTCCTTGAACTGGACGATGCCAAACTCCTCTATCGAGGATGGCACATTCTCCGTAGAGGCAACAGGCGCCGGTGCCAGTTGGTAGATGGTACGCTTGAGCATATACGCCGCACTATTACAGTAGTTCCAAAATGAATTAGCCGAGTCTATGCTAGGCATACTTGATGCATCGGCCAGCTCGGCATAGCTCCGTTCGCGTTCTCGCTCCGCGCGTCTCATTAGAGCCGGCAGCTTGCGCACATCGGTTGGGAAATCCTCGCGACACTCTTCCGCGTATGGCGACATGTAGGCGGACTCATTGCTCACATTGCTGGCATTTAGCGAGTTATTCGCGTTCATTGAACAATTATAGGATTGATTGCTATACGATTGATTGCTGAACTGCTGCTGCTGCGACTGTTGCTGTTGTTGCGGTGAGCGCATTGGACTGGGACTGCGGCGTGGCGACTGCGTGCCCCAGCGCGAATCTTCGAATGAAGAGTGCCAATTGATTATGGGCCCAGTGTCCACTTCAGCGCAGTTCGCTGCGTAAGTGCGCGGCTTTGACAATTTGTTGACAGTCTTAAATGAATTGTCTGCAAGCAGAGTAAATTTAGCTTTCATATGACTTCTTTACGGTCACGCGTACCATTGGCTTCGTCCAGCAGACACCTCTGCTCCTCCGTGACGCACACTGGACCGCTGTCCATCACTAGCCACCACATGTACTTGCCAATGCAGGCGGTGGCGCTCAGAAATATGAGCACGCCGAATGTGTACTCTGCCTGGTACCAGAAAGTGCTCCTAACCGAGATGCACGTCTTCCACAGATCAAATGAGATTAGCGCCAAG
Organism: Drosophila melanica; assembly: GCA_004143765.1. NCBI lineage: Eukaryota > Metazoa > Arthropoda > Insecta > Diptera > Drosophilidae > Drosophila > Drosophila melanica. The sequence continues at coordinate 79,631 of SCDT01000590.1, read as the reverse complement.
AAAATAATGTTTATGAAGCCCAATTTCAAAAAGTTTCGGGCCTCTCCACGCCGCCGACGAAGCTCCATACTTTCCCGCACGTTGACACGAGACATTTGCCAGTTTTGACTGCGCCGTGCGACGGGACTACTAAAATTTGGTGAGCTGCAAATAACTAAGCTATAGGCAAAACATTGTTTAAAACAGTCACAGTATATTACCATTTATTTCCAGAGAAATTCATGTTTTTATTTATAGATTAGAGCTAAGCACAAGAAACATTTCCTAAAATAATGCTGCAATTTGGCGGCCACAATAAGTGTGTACATAATCTAAAATATTTTTGTCGATATATCGATAGCAATGTCGGTCTTGTATGGTATCATGCAGTCGGTGAAAAGCTGTCTGCTATGCAACTAATAACTTTACGCGCGCAATTTGACTTATTTTAGCGCATTGATGTGAGAAAAGTAAAGTACGAGAATGCGCCTTGTATAATCTGAAATAAAATAATTATTATTTATATTACTGAAAGAGCGCTGTCAATTACTTTAAGCACAGCGACCAAAGTGACGCGAAAATACTTTAAGCCAGTTAGGCAAAACGGGCGCGAGTTTATTTCAATGGCCATTGTGATTAGCTTCATTAGCTGCACATTTTCTCTCGAATTGCTTGAGTTGTAGACAACCTGCTCCCAGTCACAGCAATAGTACATAACACTCAAGTCATCCGTCTGACAATGCAAAAACAGATTAAAATATATAGAGAAAAAAAGTGGCTAAAACACGCACTGTTTTATAGAGAATTGAGCCGAGCGTGCCAAATGCGAGCAGTTCACAAAACTTGGCCGTAAACCAAACGATATAAACAATATTTCCAGCTGGGTTCTACAGAAAATTATAACGATGAAGGATCACTGCAAATTAACTCAATTTTTTGCACCTACCGTATAAGCTTTATAGCCCATAACGCAGAGCAACGCAGCGCTGAAAGCAAACATAATGAAAATGCGAAAACTAAATTCGCTTTCTATTTCTTCGCCAAAGTGATTGAGTTCAACATTTCGACGCAATATTTTCACGAGTGCCCGACGATAATTGGCCGCAATCTCAGCAGAGTTTCGCTGCTCCAGTAACCGGTTTTCCACCCGCTTCAGGTCCTGCTGCAGTATTATATAGCGAGCATTCAAATGCATCATCAGCTCGCCGAGCACATTCAGTTCGCCAAACAGCATGGTGGTGATAATAATGCCCACCCAATAGTTGGCACAGATCAGCGGTATAAAGAAGTGCAACTTGGTGTTGTCAAAGAAATACAACTGCTGATAGAGCATTTCGCGCCGGTGGTAGATCACATTCTGCAGCGGCACCAGCGAGAAATTGAACAGAGCCATCAGATACACAATGGAGTTGAGGCGCGTGATCAGCATCTGGCTTTGGATGCGAGCAAAGATTAGCGGCTCCGACTGCTCCGTCACATAGATATTCGCGTAGAATTTTTGGAGTAGATGCTTGAACGAGTCCTTTTTGATGGCCAGCTGGAAGCCGCGTATCTGCATCTCGATCAGTATCAGATACGTTGGCATGCCCGTCAGCATTTTGTCAATGTCCTTGCGATAGGCGATCACGTAATGCAAATCCACCTCGTTGTGCTGGCAAAATATGAGAAATCCAAAAAAGATTAGCAGCCGCTCGACAAACACAGCCCGCCGGCTGGCGCCATCCTCGAGTGGCCACGAAATGTGATTGAGCCGACGGTAAACGGCCAGCGGCCAAGGCAGCGGAGCGGCCTCCCCGTCCCGGAGTCGTGGCAGGTACCGCATGGCTGGGTCTCGTCGGACAACTGTGACCGCTCGCAGCAAGGACAGCCTATTTATGCTCTGCACATTCAACTAATTATTTGGACACATTTAATTGCAGGCATACATTATTCACGATTCATATTCAAATCGAACAAGCCCTTCAGCTGAGACTAAACAACATTTAATGCATTATTCATTCGATTTATAAGTGTTTTGTGTCAACACAGCCCCAAACTGAATGTGAGCAGAGTGAATTACAATTTTAGAACTTTGTTAATTACTTTAAACAGTTGCACAGAAATTGTTAATTCACAAATGCGAAATAAAGAGGACAATTCATGACTGAAAAGTTTAACTACACAGAAAACGAAAAAGCTTTGATTTGAAACAAACTTTTTGCTTCGAAATTTCAATCGTTTTTGCCCAATTTAATTTAAAACTCAAAGCTGAAAAAAATATTTTTTGGTATTTTTTGTACGGTTTGGCAATTGGTTCGGTTTGAATAAACAAAAGTATAAACAAAAGCAATTGATTCGATTTTATGGCTTAAGAAATCTATATTAGAATAAAAAACAAGTGAGAGGGCTCTAGGTGGGGCCGCCCGACTAGGAGATACCCTGAACACTGGGTTTGTCTTCTATAGTTTCCGAGACGGACAGCCAGATATGGCTAAATCAAATCAGCTCGTGGTCCTAATCAAGAATATATACACTTTATGGGGTGGGAGATGCCTCCTTCTGCCTGTTACATAAATTTTAACTAAGCCAATATACCCTTTTTAGCCATTTTCAATGTGTTCAGGGTATAAAGAAAATTGATTTTCTATTTGCTTGCATTGGTTAACAACATTTGCTGCAAATCTTTTTTGGCAGATAAATTGTCCAAAAATTGTTGTACAAATTATTTAGAAATTTAAGCAGAGACGAAACTGATCCGAAAATTTAATTTCCCATAAGAATTTTTGTTTTCGCTAAAGAACGTTTTTTCCCAATCTCCTCTCCCAGCCATATAGAAATAAAAACTGCATTTTCAGCCACAAAAATATTTTGGATAATTTTTCATATATATATTTATTTTGATAATTGTATTCATATAGTAATTTCCATTTAGTTTATTAGGTATGTATATGTTTTTAAAAAATATGCACAATTCGATTAACTAAGTTAGGTTTTCTAATGTTTTATAGCACGGATATTGTATACATTGAGACTAGTGTTCAGTGATCAGTGTGATCAGTGTTCCAGCTAGTGTATGGTAAGTGTATTTATTTCATACGTACTGGTTATAATACTGGCTTTCAGCTACCATATATATGTATATATAATGCACAAAACACACACATATAACAATTACAAATACTTTGATTTTTTCATTTTCATTTTTTGTTTATTATTATTATTATTATTTTTTTTTTGGTTTTTTTTTGGCGAGCGCTTTCATACATTTTCGGAATTGACCCCAAACTTTCTCATCCTCTAGGACGCTAGAACATCGAGAATCTCTATGAAGAAAAAAAAAAAAAAAAATTACGTCAAGTGCACGTAGTAGTATTAGTAGTTCCAATATTGTTATACACAGTTTTATGCTAGTCATATATATATGTATATATCATCTGAATGGTTATCATATGTGTGGTCTGTGTGGATCTTAAAGTCGCGGTATTTAATTGGCGACGGAGCGCTTGCCCCAGCCGGCGTGCAACTTTTGCCACTGATCGCGCTTGCCCCACATGCCCTTCAGGTTGTTCCAGGTGGGCTCGCGCTTGCCCCAGGCGCCCCTGAACTTGTTCCAGCCCTGCGCCTGACGCCGCTTGCCCCAGGCGACGTTCATGTTCTTCCAGGCCCGCTTCTCGATGCCGTTGTCGACGCTGCCATCATCGTTCTCCTCAATCGATTGGGCTGACATCTCCCGGTGCGGCTCCTCTGGATTGCCGCTGGCCATGCGCTCGAAGGTGTTCCAGTCGATGGTGTTGGTGCCGTCGGTAATCACCAGCGGCACAAAGTGGCCCGTCATATAGATGGAGTCGTCCATTTCCAGTGCAGCCGGATCATTGGATCGCTTGCCCCAGGAGCTCTGCAGCGATTGCCAGGCCCGCTTGTTGTTCCCATACAGCTCGTTGTCGCCGCCCAGCTGCTCCACCACCTGGTCAGAGAGTCCGGTGGCCGCCAGCTCGTTGTTGTTGTTGGCGGCGGCGGCGGCCTGGCTGCTGCTGCTGGCGCCGCACAACAGGACGAGCAGCAAAAGGGCAATGCTGGGTACTTCACAGTCGGCCATTTTCCTGGCAAGGTGGGCAAATGGAAGAAGAAGTGGAAAGATTGGAAAATTGAAACATTGAATTGCGGTAACAAGGATCAATTAAGTTAAAGTCATGACCCCGCTGTGGGGTTTTCCCTTGGGCGCACAGTGGGCGCCCGCAACGATTGCTTTTCTTTTACTTGTTGTTTTTGTTTTTGCCTTTTTGTTTTCCCTGTGCTGTTGGCAATCATATCCGCCTACGCCTCAAATTACAGCAACAAGCGTAACGATTTAGCTAAATAAGCACTCTAATTGAAAGCGGTGGGGCGGCCGCCCCCGCCCCTTAACGGCACTCAACTCCCGACGGTGGCCAAGTTTCAGTTGATGTCGAATGCCAACTGCTGCGTTAAAAGCCAACAACGCATAACAGTTACAATTTATGGCCTATTAATGGGATGTTGCAGCGTCGGCTTGAGGTAGCCGCACGGTGGGCGGTAACAACAAGCGAACGGGCGTCATTATAATGATAATACGCATACGCCGCGTTGTACGATGGAATTTTGCGGCTCATGCAGCACCGAATTGCAAGAGCCCCAAAATGTTCAAGTGTGCGTGTGTGTGTGGGTGTGTGTGGTTGGATGTGGGTGCGCGTGTGTGCACACAACCACTCATTGGGTTTTAAAACGATACTGGATAATGATGGCAGAGCTTATGGGCCATGTTTGCAAAGGAACTTAAGTGGCTGCGAACTGCATTTGCAGCCACCCACAACCCACCCCCCCAGAACACTTGACAGACAACAAAACAAAAACACAATCTGCCACTAAGCAGATTTCGCACTCGACGCTAAAGAGGCGCTAGTTATGCGCTAGCATGGACCAAAATACACAACCGCATAATTTGCAGGCACTTGAAGAAACCAGTTGCCAGTGCTCGAAGTTAATCAGTTTCGTAACAAAAATAAATCAGATTTGCAATTTGTAAAGGAGAGTTTTACAAGAGATTAATATATAGATAAAACAGAAATTATATATCATATATATATCAAAGGAAAAGTTCTTGCATATATGAAGCTGGCTCTTCAATCAGACAATGTATATATATTTTTTTAAATAATAAAATAAAATTGTCTCAAAATTGCTCTTTCTAATTCTGTTAATTCTTTATGCTTGAAAATTTTATAAAACTCATTCAAAAAGCATTGCAGAATTTTCAAATTTATTTTGTTGAAACAAATCAATTTATTTTGTATAAAAATAAAAATAATTCAGTTTAGTTTGGATAACGCTATATATTGAATATATTTGTTTTTTGTTAACTGAATTTTCAACTTTTAACTTTTCGTAATTTCATTCTCTGTTTTACATAATGCAATTAAAATTTTTTGTAGAAACTTAAATGAAACAAATATATTTATTTCAGTTTAGTTTGGATAACGCTATATATTGAATATATTTTTATTTTGTTAACTGAAATTTCATATTTAACTTTTCGGGAATGAAATTTCCCAGGTTTACATAATGCAATTAAAATTTTTGTAGAAACTTTAATGAAATAAATCAATTTATTTTGTATGAAAATAAAAATAATTCAGTTTAGTTTTGATTGAATATATTCTGTTTTGTTAACTGCAATTTTAACTTTTAACTTTTCGTAATTTTATTCTCTGTTTTACATAATGCAATTTAAATTTGTTGTTGCTGTTTGTATGTAAGTTGATATTTAATTAATTATAAGCCCGTTTACAATTTATATTTTTGAAATGAGTTTAGTCAGCTTTTAATTAAATGTTAGCGCGTTATGTAATGCGATATTTAATGCGACAGCAAACTGCAAATCCGTTTAATAAATAAATAATTGCATTTAAGGTAAGAATTACAGTCGACTTGTTGCGCAACAATGTCAACATGATCCTTATTCGCAATTATCATTATCCCAACAATTTGCAATTAATTGGCAGTGAACGTACAGTGAACACTCGATAGAGTTATTCAAACAAATGCCAATTGCATTCGAGCCTTTTTTTTTTTTTGGGGATAATTAAACCCATTAAAACTGTAAGCCGCCAACACAGAAATGCTTTTGCAGCAACAAATGTCAGCGGCCTATAGAGTCTAGACCATCAGAATTGGCCATATATATAGTTCAGTTGGTTGGTTGGGGGGGGTTGGGTGCCTTATCGCTATCTAATCGAAGCGGGCGTCGATTAAATGATGCTTCACTTTGTTGCTTTATGGCCGGGTTTATGGCCAGTCGGATGGGATTGGAAAGTTAATTGGAGCTGGCAGGAAAAAGTTAACATGTCGCTGTGCTGCAGTTGTTCAGTTGGCCAATCGGCAGCTGCCACTGTTGGCATCTTGACTGTTGACTGCTGTTGACTGATTGTCGGCAGCCCGGTTTTATGCTGTCTTACTTTGCATTTAATTTGTGCGCTTGTCGTTGATTGATTGACGCCCCGATGAAAGTTTTAGCGGCTTTCCGTTAAATTATAATAGATAGCCCCGACCCGATGATAGGACACGCATCAAATTTTATGACCACACACACACAAGAGCAATCGAGCCAAAGCCAAAAAACGGACCAGGAACCAGACCACACCAGACCAAGCACAGCACGTGCTGGCCAGCTTGTAATTGAAATTAACAGTAAATATTTATGGCTTTGTTAAAGGCTGACATTTCGCCAAATTCTCGAATTCCTGGCCAAGTCAAGTCAAGTCAGGTCAGGTTCAGGCCAACTGTATTATTCAACAGCCCGCCTGACCGGGCATTATTCATGGTCGCCCAGTGACAGGAACAGGTGCTCCGTGTGGATGCCACACTGTGCTGCAGCTTCTTAGATATATGTACTCGATATGCGTATGTACATATCTAAAGCGTATTTCGCGCAACGAAATTAAACAGTTTTTGGGTGGCGTATTTTTCTTTTTTTTTTGTTGTTGGTCGAGAGGCGTGTTGCCTCGTGTATTTCTTTTCATGGCACCCTCTTAAGCAGCCAGCGCCAATATTTGCCAAAGGATGGCAATCGCCTATAAGTATTTTGTTTAAATAGGCTCCCTCGGCTGTTCTCGCCGCCGTTGTCGTCGGCCCACGTTCGACGACTGTCATTTGAATAAAAATCATCGCTGCGAATGCGTTTCACCCATGGCATCAACGAAAATTCGTAAACAAACAAAATATCCACAGAAGTGCAAATACATTTTGCTCGAGAGCAGCTCCTTGGGCTTTAGAGGCGCTTTCGGTTTTGCATAAACCCCCCCCCCTTCTCGCCCTAACTCTCCCTTCTCGCTGCATGTGCTGTTACCAATCCGATTCTGGCTGACGGCTTTATTTGAACTGCCTAATAACTCAATTTTTAATGCGCTTTGCGTAAGCGTTCGCTTAAGCCAACAAACTCTTCTATTATTAAGTGTATATGCTAAACATGTTTACCCCAATCGCTCAACGGTATCTTAAAATACATGAAATGCCCTTTTTTTGTTCTGCCAACACTTAAGTAAATTATGTTAAGTAAATTCATTTTTAATTGATAAATTTAGTTTCACAATTTAAATTTAAATTCAAACTAACTTTGAAAACTTTTGTTTTATAATTTTGAATTTTAAATTCAAACTAACTTTAAAAACTTTTGTTTTATAATTTTGAAATATGATTCAAATATTCTTTTCTACATATTGTTAAAAGTTATATATTTTTACCCTTAAAATTTAATAGATTGTGTGCTTAAAAGCCACTTAAAAAAATGCACTTAAAAAAATTGGATTTTTAAATTTGCACTCAATATTTGCATGCACAAAAAAACAATGTTATTCAATTATTGACTCACCTGTCTGCAAATAGTTTTTAAAAGCAGGAAATTTGATTCTGTTTCCGCTTTTGTGGTCGCTCCGTTGAGTTTATTACAAATCTGCCAACGCACGCAACTTTATTGAGGTTTTAATTTACTTATAGCGGGGCGCTATTTTTTTTTATTTTATTTTAGCTTTCTACGTGAAATTACTTTTATAACTGAATTTGTGGTGCTGATGGAATTCAATTAGTGCACGTATATTGCAACTGGACTGCACCGCTCGGCCGCTCTTTGAATCTGCTCAGCGAAAGCCAACGAACTGTAACGGTAGGCTGTTGGTCTCGGGATGTCTGCGCAAACCTGTTGATCAACTGTTAATGATACGCAGCTCGATGGCGACGGCCGTTTATAAATCAAAACGGAAGCGAATCGCGACACGATTGCCTTGTACGGAAAACACGAACGCGCCGCACGAAGTGCCACACACACACACACACACACACACAGACACAATAGCAGTGGCAGGCTGTCAGGGCACGCATTGTGGCTGACAGTTGGCGGCTGCAGCGACGGAAGTGGCCGAAACTGTTGCCTACTTAGTGGGGCAGCAGTCAACAAAGCTGCCCACTCCACTCCCTGCCGTGCTCCTACTCCTCCTGCACCCATATTGTTCGTTGTCTCGCTTAACGAACGCGTTGCGAGCCAAAGTTGATGGCACACATGCGCGCCCTTGCAGTATTTATTTGCCTTCCCCTGGGAGCATCGTCAGACTTTGTACTAAGCACACACACAGGCACGCACTCACATATGCGTAGGCCCGGCCGCAACTCATTCAAATTCATGTGCATGCTCCATTTGGTTTCGATGGCACCTTAACCTTACCACTCCCCCTTTTCGGTTGCGGCTTAGCCAACGCCCATGCTGACGTTTCAAGCGAAATTATGGTTGTTTTTTTTTTGTTTATTCATTTTTTTTTTTTTTTTTTGTTGAACTAAATGTCAAACCACTCATCGCTGGCATATGCAAGTGCATTTCTTGGCACAGCAATTGAATACAATTTTTCCATTTAGGGTCAATTTGCGCGCGTGTCCCAGAGCAGAGCTCACCTAAACACATCTGCACAGGTAAAAACCCTTTTAGAGCTTCATGAATATTTATGGAGCAGTGCTGCAGAATTCATGTTTTCTTTTTCTTTTGCTGGTCTTCACCTTCCTTCCTTCTTTTTTTTTTTATTTTTGCAACACTTCAATTCCCTTTCAAAAATGCTAACAGATATATGTGTAGGTGTGTGTATCTTTTGGATATCAACAGGTTTTTCATTTGTGCCATTTGATAGCCACTCGGACTGAGGACGCTAAATAAACGATGATGGGAATATTTATGACATTGCCATTGCCATCGGTCCGTATAATGAATGGGTTATGCAGCTAACGCCGAACATGGCCCATAGCACATCGCACATCGGTCAATCGATAAGGCAGCGAGCTCTTACGTAGTTACTAATTGATTTTGCCACTGATAAATTGGTCTCGAACAATGTTATCTAACTGTCGACAGCTACTACATGTGTTTTGTTGTTTGTTGTTGTTGTTCCTCTTTTGAGTGGCACAATTGTAAATCACTCGCTATTTACATGGAAAATATTATTTGGGTTGGGCCTAATTGGTGCTGCCCTAAAAATATAAATGTACATTAAATTAAGCTAAATCTGAATGGTGGCTTTAATGCAACTGAAGTTGCAGCCATGCTCTGCTGCACGCGGTGAAGCCCCGCTTGTTGACCGACCAACTGTTGACCTCCCCACACACACACACACAAACATATTTGCTTCTTAGAATGGCCAGGCCACATTTCTAAAGGAATACCCTTGGCGCTTTCATTGTAAGATGAAGTAGCAAGCGCAGTTGGCAGCTAATAATAATTTGTTTGCACTTTGCATATGCCAGCTGGCAGCCAAAGCCAATAGCATTGTGCGCTCAGGCGCTTTATGAATATGTGTGCAGATTTTAAATTAAACAACTGAGCACTTTAAGGCTATTTCCAAGAATAAAACATTCTTTGTTCATATTCGTCGGAAAGCACATATAAGTTGTTATAGTTTATTAAATGGAGTTTAAATTCGTTGACTCTTCACTTTTAAAATCCCGCACTTTGCAGGAGGACCACAGCTCACTGCTATGCAACTCGCAATCTTATCGATATATTACCACAGCAGATATAACTGTGCATCTCTAGTAGATATGCATACCGGCTGAAAAATAAATAAAACTGCTTCTGTTTTGTTAACAGTTGATTGACTTATATGATACTGTTGGTATAAAGTGCATGCCATGGACATTATACTGCCCGAGCAATATAATGAGCAAAAGTTCCTCGAGTGCGCATCACAGATACAATATGACGAGTTCAACGCAGTGAGTATAACAAATTCTTACCTCAGCCTAAAGTCAATATTATTTTTTGCGTTGCAGAAAATGTTCGTGTTCTTCGTGGGCTGCAGCGATGTCGACGTGTACCAGCTGATACCCGATGATCGCATCCTGCAACTAATATACGGCTGGGAGGTGTGCCGCCTGCACAGTCGCGAGTCTATCACAGAGGAAGTTGGCCACATTGTTCGGGTGCTGGCGCATCACACGCTGCAGTTGCTGTTCAGCCAGGAATGGGCGGGTAGCTCGGAAAACCTCAAGTGCATCCTGCTGTACTATTTGAGGAAGGGTCGAAAAGCGTTTGCCAAAATTAGGGGACTCTGCGAATTCGACTGGCAGTATATTCTCAACTTTCAATCCAGCCCCTGGAGATTGCCCTACCTGCAGCAACTGTTTGCCAACCTATCAAAGAATAAACATCAAGTGATAGAGCACGCGGTGCCGCCGGCCTCAGCAGAAGGTGTGTAGAGTTGGGGAGACTGTAGATAATATGTTGGCTTACTCTAAATTGTGTATTGTGTTGCAGATGTAACGTTTCTTATGCAAGAGCGCATGCATCTGATTATACTGCGTCTACTGAAACTTTTTGATGCCGGCAGCTGGGAAGCTGTTAAGCAGCTGTCGCTGCGTGTGCTCGCCGCCTGGCTGAAATGCAACTCCACACCCTGTGCTGAGACCTTACGATCTGAGCAGTCGGCTATAATACTGGTGGGACATCTTTACTTGCTGACAGTTTTTGTAGCAGACGATAACCGCGGCTACATGATTGATAACATGGTGTGTGAGCATAAGAATCTATTTTGTGTGCAGCTTCAAAATGTGTTCTCTCTGGCAGATGTACAACATACGCTTCTACGCCCAGAGCATGCAGGAGGCGCCGAATGCGGAACACACGGGCTATACGCCAGCCAGGCTGATTGCACAGGTTTGTGTGCGTCTGGGGCTTGGCAAGGATGGCTTCTTCGAGTACATTGTATTTAAAAAGTTCAATTTAAACCTGATCACCTCTTTTGCTGTCATGCTGGAGGCCTACACCAGCTACGTGCTGGGCAATCAGCTGCTGGAACTGATGGCGCTCAATGAGCATGACTTTATGGCGCACATAGCACAATTCAAGGTACTGATGCATCGCTATGTGGAGGAGCGCGAGAACAGCGAGCGCTTTCTGCTCAATGAGCTGCAGAAGCTGGAGTCGCAGCGCAATAGTCACGCGCTGCCGCACACGGTCAATTTGAATCTGAACTATCAACAGCAGATTTGTAAGGGCAATCGTGCCAGCAACATTGGTAACTACAAGAACTGCGATGATGACGAGAAGCCGCTGCTAGATGTGGACGAGGAGCTGGACAGGCAAATTGATCCGGTCTTTCAGAATGTGCCCAACAATGAGGAAGTGCTCGAATTTGTATACGAATTGCTGGCACAGCGTGTAAGTTTTTGACTGCTACTTAAACAGAAAAATCTTAAATCTCATTCTCACTTTGCTCTTACAGAAATTCCGAGGCTGGCAGTTTGCCAAAATTGCGCTGTTGCTGAAGATAATTGGACAGAAGCTCAATACCATTGAAGTTTGGCGATATCATCCTGGTCTGACTACCGAATTTATGTTAAATCTGGAGCACAAGCTTTCCGACAACTATGCCGATTTGGCCAAGGTGTTCTCGGAGCATGGCTTTATGGAGGCTGAGTTTTGGCTGACTGCATTTTATTTGCATCCCACACGGAGCAGTTACTGCGAGGTGAAGCGCTGTTCTCGCATCAAAAAGAAGCGCAAGGACGACGATGAAGTGGTATCTAACAGGGGAGCTGCGCGTGCCGAAAAATTGGATAACATTAAATATGAGCTGTTAAGTTCAACAATTGACGTGGATGAAATTGTTGCCATAACTAATCACAATGCGCCCGTCACCGATTATGATCCTGTGTATAAGGCGCTGCAGACCCTGCGCCTGCCGCGCAGCATACTCAAGGATCTGTTGACGGTGGCCTTTCAGCCACGCAACAAACGCTACTCCTGGGCGCTGGAGTGGAACACATTGCACGAACGCTGCAGCACCTTGCTGAAGAGCGTGGATCTAAAGCGAAAATTCGTGGCTCTTAACATGGCCGAGGCAAATGATCGACTAAAATACTTGAAAATCGACTATGAAAAGTATAAAAATCGTCCCCAATTGGACTATGGTACCATCGAGGAGGGCTACGAAAATGCTGCGAATACCGCTGACGCGGATGTTGAATTGAGCGCCGAGGAGGATGACGAAGCAACGCGGAAAGTAGCGCAAGAAATTCCGGAAAAGAAGAGAAAACGCTCTCGTATTCCGAGCAAGTTCTGGGAGGAAGGTAAACAGCTTACCTTTTGCTATTTACAATCTAATTACCCATTTCACTTTCAGTTCCCTCGGAAGATGAAGAGGAGGAGGAACAGGAATCTGACGAGTCGGAGGCCTATTACACGGGAACTGGGCGGCGCACACGCGTACGCGCCGCTGCAGTGGTGGCCAATGCCATGATCTCCGACATGGACAGAACCATGCGCAGTGGACGTCGCTCGCCCGCGGCTCTGACAGCATCTGCCGCCGCCGAGCTGGCGGCGGACCAATCACCAGCAAAAGCACCACAGCCAACGCCCGAGGTTGCATCGTCACAACCTACACCGGAGCCGCCCGTTCTCGCCAAGCGCTCGTTCGGTGAGCTGCTGCAGTCGCAGGCCAAATACACCAATGAGACCACCGGCTTCAAAGCAATTGCCGACATTTGGAGCTTCGAGAAGGATGAGCAGATAAGCATAGAGAACGATGACAATATGCTGATGGAGAGTAACTCGCTGCTGAGCAAGTTCAGGAGCTTGCAGGGTATGAGGCGGAGCACAAAGCCAGCAGCAGCAGTTGAAGAAACCACCCAACCAGTGGCGTGCGGGGAGAAGGAGGTGCGTTTTAGCAGCCGTTGCAGCAGCGAGGACAGTCTGCAGTCTGGAACATCGACGATGGCTCTGCACGACGCTAACGAGACCGACGAGGGACAATCTGAACCTTTATCTGGCGTAAGTAAAGAGTTAACGCCGCCGCTGGCGCCAACGTCTGATTTTACTATGGAGTCAGAAGTGTTGCAGCTCAGGGAAAAGGTTCTAACGAAGGATGGGGCAACCGACGAGACAAAGACGGTTGCAGAGGCCAGCGTAGCTAAAGGAACAGTAAAAGATGTACAGCGAAGTGTCGAACAGGCCGAGGATTCGCCATGCAAGCGGGCAAAAACAAGTCCCGAGACGCACACCTGGCACACGAAAAACACAGCGAGCGAGCGCTCTAAAGCGCGTCTCATCCAGGAGTGCCTGACGCGCCAGGCCGAGGTGCGTCTGGAGATGCTCACCATGCAGGACATTGAGAAGCTGCGTGGACTTCGCGTTCGCGTTAAGCGCACCAATTTTCGGGACTACTACCGCGAACTGCGAACGCAACGTAACCCCAACAGAGACCCGTCGAGCGGCAAGCAGAGTCCCAGCCACACCGAGGACAGCAACGTGTCATCGGATGTGCAGAGCGGCACGAGCGGCAAGGGCAGCAAGCAGTTCGTGCACATAACATCCGATTCAGCTGCGCCGGCGAAACGTGTACAGGTCGCCAAGCCGCGCTTTAAGCAATTCAAACGTTTCAAGCATATCACTTCCGACTCCTCCGCCTCAACGGATCCCGAGGAGACGGCGCAACCGGCCTCGATGCGACGACGACGCGGACACACTCGATGGAGCCAAAGGAAAAGCAAAATAATCCAGATGAATGTAAAAAATGTGCGGCATGTAACCGCCGATACGGATGTCATAGAGCTCTCATCGGACTCGCTGTCGTCGTCCACGTCGCCGCTGCCAGTGCCTGTGACTGTTAGCCAGTTTCCGGCGATGGTGCTGCCCCTAGAATTGGATCCGCTCTATGAGGAGGAAATTGTGCCCTTCTGAAGATGCAGACATTTGCTTGGGCCGGGCGGGCACAGTCTTTGCACTCGCTTGGCCTGCGGCTACGTGCTTGGAACGAATGCAGTCGGGGTTGCAGGCCGCACAAATACAAACACACACAGACACAGACGCACACACACACGCATAGCACACAGTGAGGGGTCGAAGATTGGGCACACAGGCAGCTTGGAAAATTGAATTTGCGCCGCTTGTTAGAATGCAATTTGCCTGGGGCACATATATATATATATTTATGTGAAGCGCTTGTATTTGCTTTGGCTCGGACTGTGTGCTGGGACTTTGATGAAATTATATATGTACAGAAGCCAGTTCATAGACAGGACTAAGCCATGCCGGCTTTTATTTGGTTAAGGCGACTGTGACGCTGCCTCGAGGCTGTTAAATCTAAAGCGTGTGTGTGTGTGTGTGCGAGTTTGTGTGCGTGTGTGTGTGTGTGGGACGACATTTGCTGGAGAATGTGAATGCAGCTTTCATAATATTTCACACATCCATTTGAAAATACTTCCATACGTAAACCTAATAAGCGCACACTTCAATTAACTGTATAATTGATACGCATTATGCTTACAACAAGCCACAATTGGCCACACGCGTCCGATCAGCGGCTGCCACTTGAGCTGCCCGGGCGTAACCAACAACGGAATCAGCGTGCAGCGCCGACACGTGTCGAGTGCTGTGAATTTTGATGGCAACATTATGGGTTACAAACCAAAAGCGTCTCGCGGCAGGCATTAACGAAGATCTTCTCGTTTTAATATTATGAAATTTAAATTATGTGTACGCATATCTTAATAATTAGAGTAGCTACTGCTTCAAAATGTATAACAATCAACCACTTTTGGGAGTCCTGGAAAAGAGTATATGACAAAAAAAATATGTACATAAATAATAACCAATAAATAGTCAATAATTAATTGTAATTTTTTTTATATATATTTGATGTTTCTTAGATTTACATAAAAAGATTAAAATGATTGTGAAAAATTGACTAAGCAAATATAGTTATATAATTGAAAAGCAGAGATTTTAAAGAGTGATTTAAATATATAAAAGAAGTCGATATTTAAAGTGGACGATTTTTGTTAGAATATTTATACATTTTGTGTAATCTTTTTTTATGGGTTTTTATTTTATTTAATTTATTTTATTAATTTGTATAAATGCTAAAATTTCATAAATTTAAATGATCACAAAAATAAACATTAGTTACACATTATTAATCAATGTGTCGTCCCAGCGGGCTATTAAGAAATTGTTGCATAATTTTCTTTATTGTATTTTTATATTCATATTTTTTGTTTATGCTTTAAATTTTAATTGCCAAATCTTTATTAAATTTTGTATATATGTTTATTTTATTATTGATTAGTATTGGAATTGGTTATTTGACATCCTTGAAATCTGTATTAAAGATAGTATTTTTGTATTATTTAGTAGCATTTGAATTAATTAAAATAACTATTTAAAGATATTGCCATTTTTTTATTAAAAAAAAATCATTCAGTTTGTATGCATTTTTAATTTACCAGATTTTTAAGTGTTATTCATTAATATTAAGCAACTGTCAATTAGCGTCCTTTGCCAACTTAACTTGAGTAAATTTGCGTCACTTTGGCATTAATGTATGAAGAGCTCGCTCGTGTCAACAATTTACCCGCAATTGGAACAGATATCACAACAAACTGGCGCGTGGCATGTGGCAATTGGCAATTGGCAAGCGGCAGCCACTTAAAGCTGCCATCCCGACCGCATTCGTGAATATCTTGCTGCAGCACATGCAGCCACTTGAGCAGTCATTAAGCGAAGGCAACACCTCGTGCCGCACAGGCTCAGGCCCAATAGACTTGTGGCACGTGCCGATGCGTGGGTCGGGGGCGGGCGGCGTATGATATCTTCCTGTTCGGAAGTGTCGGCCACGTGGCGGTAATTCGCTTAGCGACAGGCGTAAGCCCGCAATGATAACTGCGGTTTAAGTGCTCGCGAATTGAAATAATAGAAAAGAGTTGCGATTGCAGTTGAAGTGGCCGCAAGATGTGGCACAATGTTGCGGCAGAGGCAGCCGCTAAGACCGCTTTGAACTTAATGGCAAAGCCACAAGCTGATCCTCGCTGAAAGGCCGGCCAGACAGAGCAGAGAGATAGACAGACAGACGGACGGACGGACGGACGGACAGAGCGAACTCATCCTTCCGATTGGTTTACGTTCAGGCGTAAAAAATGCTCGTGTTTTAACTGGTAGTGTGCGTGCCTGTGTGTGTGTGTGTGTGTGTTTATGTGTGGACAAAGCCACCCCCTTGGGCGAGAGCGAGCGGCAATCACGGCGCGCATATCTTTTGGGATTTGTGCCATGGCGCCGCCATCGTCGCGACCGACGACAATGCGCCGAGGGTTGTTGCCGCCTAAATCAGCGGGCTTACTGGGCAGCTCTGCGGCCCGCTCGCTAATGGCTGCACATAAAACCGGTGCGCACTCCTGTTCAGCTTTTAGTTGGTGCGGGCACGCGAAACGGTTAAGGCTAAAACAGAAAACAGTAAACAGAAAACCGAAAACCGAAAACCGAAAACAGAAACACGGAATGCGTGTGGTTCACATTTGAGCAGAGCTAGAAGAAGAATTTGTATTAGAGCTCTACGATCTGGTGACTTAATATGGCCGCCTGCTACAACGCCTACAATCCTGCGCAGTCCTTTGAGTTCGACGAGGATGACGACGATGACGCCTCATTCGACAGTGGCTACGAGAAGAGCTTCGAAACGGTTGCGAATGTGAGCTCGCGTCGTCGCCTGGACTTCGAGGAGCACTACAGCGGCACGGCCAATGCCAATGCCAGCGGCACGCCGCCCAGCCAGACGCACGGTCCGGTGGCCTACTCGGGCGCCTGGGACATGCAGCTGAACTCGCCGCCCGCGACAGCTGGCTTCGTGGGTCTGCTGGACACCAGCAGCAATCACAGCACGCGCAGCGGACGGACGCTGGTGGAGCATCTCAATAGCCGTGCCACGACGGGCTTTGAGCCGCAGCTGACGAGCACGCCGGTCAAATCGCCGGAGGATCCGAATGCGCCGCGACCGAAACGCAAATATGCCGTCGGCAAGAATCGCGTGACGCGGTCGCGCAGTCCGCTGCAGGTGGTGCGCATCAAGAAGTTTCGCCGGATGAAGGCCAACGATCGGGAGCGGAATCGGATGCACACGCTCAACGATGCGCTGGAGCGGCTGCGCGTGACGCTGCCCTCGCTGCCCGAGGAGACGAAGCTGACCAAGATCGAGATACTGCGCTTCGCGCACAACTACATCTTCGCCCTGGAGCAGGTGCTCGAGAGCGGCAACACCATCAACCTGGACCTGGAGAAGCTGCAGAACTTCACGCTGAGCGGCGAGCGCATTACCAAGGAACTGTTCGATGCACTCTTCGTGAATCCGCAACCGTTTCCCATGTTTGGCAGCGGACGCATCTTTCCCTATGGTCCGCATCAGCAGTCGCCGCCAATGCACTATCAGCCTGCTCCTGGTGTGGATTATCCGACGGCACAACCACCTGGCTTTGATCTCGGCAGCAGCATGCGCTTCTACCAGCAACAGCAGCAGCAACAACAGCAGCAGCAGCAACAACATCAGCAACATCAGCAACAGGAGCCAACTGGCGCGAATCACTTTTCCCAGGAGAAATACGATCTGTTTCGCAGCAACTTTGAGGCAGCTGCCAGTGGAGCGCCCCTGCCCGAGCCGGGACTGCATCAGCAGAGCAGCTTCTACACGCAAACGCCGCCCTGGAAGGAGTACCACGAGGATCAGCAGCTAATCTACAAACAGTTCACGCACCAGGTATAGCATAGTTTTGCGGGCATCTGCGGCGTCAGTCTTCTCTGGGTGATAAATTCGACCAAAGTGCAGTCCACTACGGCACTGGCACCTGGAAATCAACCCAAGGCTGCTCCAGCGACTCACTTTGGCTCGCTGCGCAAAGTCACCAAAGTCATTCGCTTGGAGCAGCTGGCCAAACTCACATTTCCAGGTCCCATTCCGCCGCTGTGGCTCGCAATCAGTTGATATTTTGCAATAAGTGTACACGAAATTGATTGCTAAAGCCTCGCTAAGCAGCTGGCCTTAATAATCAATTTGATTCAATTCATTTAGTGGGTAACACAAGCGACAAACCAATTTGCAATGTTAAATGTCAGAGTTCAAATCAAAAGCACTTCCATAATCACTACTTATTCACGCATGCTTGGAATGGGTTTTATACAAAATGTTTAGCTAAGGCAATGCTAACTAGCTAGTCTTAGTAATTAATTTTATAAAATTCATTTCATTGGTAAAATATGAGATTTATCAATTTGCGCCGTTTAATTTCAGAATTAAAGTCAAAAGTAGTTCACGAGTTTTAGGAATAGGTTTTACAGAACATTTTTTTTTATTTATTCATTAATTATTCACGGATCTTTGCAATATGTTTTACATAAAAATTCTTTACTAAGGCTATGCTTAGCAGCTGGTTTTATTAAATAATTTTTTGTTAAACTTATTTAGTTGACAATCAGCATTAAAATCAAAAGCAGTTCCAAATTCACTGCTTCTTCACGCATTCTTGGAATTGGTTGCTTGTTTGTGTCACTCACTAGTTGGCGATTTAAGCTAAAAGTGCATTCTATAATTAAATATTATAGCATGCACTTTTTGCTTTTGAAAGCTACTTTTTTGCTTTATAATACGATCGATTGTCCATGTAAATTTATTAAGAGCATCTATGTACCTTGCTAGCAAGCCATATTTATATATAGTATCTATCATCTAACCTAGAATGTAACCTAGCTGTAACTAACGTGTATCCTTAACGAGTTTTAGGCATTAGCTAAAATTTAAGCAACTGTTCTGGTTCAGGCTTAGTTATTGGATAGGTTATCATTTGCAATGCGATAAACGAGGGCTAGTCATTTTGAAGTCAGGTTTAATATATATATATATATTTATATAAGATGAATTTTTTGTAAACTATTAACTATTTTTTTTTTTTTGCCAATAAAGTTGATGAAGAAAAACCGAAAAAGAAAAAAAAAAGAACAGAATCAAATACTGCTTGGAAAAACTGAATTAACTACAGTTTGAGGCAACTAAAAATGGAAATGGAAATGGAAATTGTAAAAGTCAAGGCAACTCTAGTTAATGCCGCCTGGTAGCAAAAGCAAACAACCCTAAGCTGCATGTGTGTGTGCAGATTTCAGATTTCAAACAAAAGACTTAAACTCAAATAAATATTGTATATTGCAGTGCACATAAAATGAATGGCCCTGTGTATGTGTGTGTGTGTGTGTGTGTGTGTGTGTGTGGTGTGTGTGTATAAATGTGTGCAGCTTGTTTATTGTAGGGGGCATTTTTGCGCCCTTACAATTCGACATGGGGTGAGTTGAACAATAGAAGATTGCCCGTCACCTGCCACAGAATTACGAGTACAAAACGAATGTACCAATACCTAAAATATATATGGAGGAACGGCAGCAGCAGCAGCAGCCGACAATCCTGAAACATGAGCCAAGTGGCAGTGGACCTGCATGAATGCCACTCAAATTATTTAGTTGAATGAACCGGCAAGAGTCGAAATACGGACTGACTGACTGAATGTGACTACCCGACTGACTGACATTTTCCGTTACAAGTAAGAAATACGTGAATGGAAAAACTTTGCAGCCGTATAAAAAGTATAAAAAGGGTGCTGGCGACTCGGAAAGATGCTGCAGTGTGGCAAATGCAACTTCTCGAAGGCTGCCGCCTGGCGGCAAGTTCAGGAGACGGAGACGGAGACGGCACTAAGCCGCTCGTCGCGTTTGTCATTTGTGCAGCTTTGTTGAAGGTGTCGGGATTTATCTTAACAATAATCATTATTATTGCCAGGACATTGGCAGGACATTGTTGTGTTGTGCTGGTGCGTTACAAAGGCGCAAATACGCAGCGGGCGAGCTGCTAAGCTGCATTCAATTCCACAGAACTGGCGCTGAGGGATGCATGAGGGCAGGCACGGAACAGGGAACAGGGAACAGGGAATTGTAGACCGGGGTGCGGGGTGTGGGGTACACGAAGCCAAGGACTGTCAACTGAGGCTGGCATCATTAGCGTCCTGCATGCTGATCCATGGCCGCAGTTGTGTCACGGGGTAGCTGTAGATGCTTATCGACGGATCAATGACGGCATTAAGAGTACGTTTCGCCCAATCTCTCCTCTCCGCACCCCCCCTCAATCTAGCTGCTGTCTGCATATGACTATGCTAATGCTCTGCGAAACTCGGGCAAAACAATTTGGCGATTGCCGTAAGACGATAAGGAAACCAAAATGGAAACAAATTGCCAGCACGGTGTAAGGAGCAAACACAATGCGAATGCGGCAAGTGCAGGTCCTTTGGGTACAATTCAAATGCGACCCACTGAGCAGCGCAACCTTGATTCCGTACGGAATGCAAAAAATTACGTAAATACCACAGCGGTAAGACTTAAAAGAATTACCCTTAAAACATCATACAAGAAACTGGCTTTAATATTTTAGGGTCTACATTACAGATTTTCCTTTTAGATAATAAAAAAAAAAGCGAACCAAATAATATAAAAATTGTTTCTAATGCTTTTCAAAGTATTGATTCTAGTTCTCTTTTTTGTTATATTATGTATTGGGTTCAAAGACCTTTTGGACTGCATCCAAAAACTGACATTTGTGGATATAAATTATGAACATTACGGATAATTCTTATCCATGCATAAACGTGCCAATTTGTCGTTTCAGTTACGATTCCGATCTGAAAATGGCAAAAAATCGCAAATCGAATTTTATTTGGCGAATTGATTGTTTTACGCCTTTTTAGCATTGAACTCTTATGCGTTGACACACATTTACAACAAAAAAAAAAAGAACAGAAAAGAAGAAATAAAAATTGTAACCCTTTTTGCGCTACACGTGCAGCAGCGTACCTCGTGCCCCTTGCACTTACCCCTTTTTTTATGGCAAGCGAAATTCGCTCTGGTGCTGTTGTTGGTTGTTGTTGGTTGTTGGTTGTTGTTGTTTTCTTTTACGGGTAGAGCCGAGCAAGTTGCTCGACCTTTTTAGCGATTCATTGCCCTGCTCGAATTGGTTTATCTGTGAAATCTGTGACGTTCTGTTGTTTGTGTTGCAACAGGACGCAGGGTTCGAGTGTGCATATATATATATATATATATATATATATTTAGGACTGTTACTGTTACTGCTATGTAGGTCCTCGGGTGCCCTACCTTGGTCGTTTTTGAGTTGTGTGCTCATCTAACCGAAAAACATTGGATAAACAAACAGCCGCTCGAGTATTTTGTTACATTTGTTGCCGCTCCGAGGAAGCCAATCTGTCGCATTTGTGTGCATGCTCGTCCTGGATAAGCATTATGCGTGTGTGTGTGCGAGTTGAAACTG
>SCDT01000590.1:15540-53985 GCA_004143765.1 Drosophila melanica | reverse complement strand
TTTGACAAAAATCACAAGGGGTAACATCACAATTTTTGTCAAAATCGCGAAAATTTCAAAATTCAAAATTTTAAATGGCGTTTGATTCTACTGAGTTTTAAGAGTTGAAAGAGGTATATCTCGCTGAAATCGGACTACATACGACCGAGATATAGTCATTTAAAGCCTTTTACGGGGGTAAAATCCGCATATCTCGGTCAAAAAACCTCATATCTTCGAATGATATACCGTTTTGGACTCGTACGGATCAGGCCTACTGATTGGCATTCAAAAACTGTCATTCAAAATTTTGACCATTTTTGACAAAAATCACTTTGACAAAAATCACAAGGGGTAACATCACAATTTTTGTCAAAATCGCGAAAATTTCAAAATTCAAAATTTTAAATGGCGTTTGATTCTACTGAGTTTAAAGAGTCGAAAGAGGTATTTCTTTCCAAGATCGGACTAAATTTGCCCGAAATACAGACATTTAAAATGCTTTCTGCAACAAAACAATTCAAATCGTCCCGTAATTGTCAAAATTACGGCGGGTTGTGTATTATTCAGCCAAACCCGCTAACCATTCGGACGGAAAATAAAAAACCAAACCATTGGTTCGCAGATGACCCCAATACCCTTGGTAATCATACCAGGGGTATAGTCCTAGTGAACCTAAACCGCCAAATTTTGCTCAAAAATATGCTCATGGAATATGCTTTTTCAGATGGCCCACCCTCCCCTTCTTTTTTTTATAGCTGGAAACTCCGGACGATTCTGTTCGTCCAGTACTTTGGTAGAAATTTGCATTAGAAACCCTGCACATAGCTGGTCCAAAACTGTTACCTTGCAAGTATGCAATAGAATTTTTGTCTTTTCAGCATTTTCTGTCGACCTCCTCACGATTTTGTTTGCCTGGTATTTCAGCTGAAATTTCTATAAAAATCTTGCACATTGTCGGCCCAAAATTGTTACCTTCGAAGTATGCAATAAAAATTTTCACTTTTTATTCATTTTTGTTCACCTCCTGTCGATTCTGTTTGCCTGGTATTTAGCTGAAATTTCTGGCACATCGTCGGCCTAAAACAATTACCTTGCAAGTATGCAATAGAATTTTGTACAAAATATATTCTATGCAGCCGTCATCAAAATGTTTTATAAAATTCGGCTGAAACACCAGGCGAACAGAATCGTCAGGTGGTCGACAAAAATTACTGAAATGTCCAAAAATCTATTGCATACTTCGAAGGTAACAATTTTGGGCCAACGATGTGCAAGATTTTTGTGGCAAATTCAGCTGCAATACCAGACAAACATAATCGTCAGGAGGTCGACAAAAATAAGCAAATGTACAAAATTGTATTGCATACTTGCAAGGCAACAAGAAAGTTCCTCCCAAAATAAATAAAAAGAATGTGTGCGAGTAAATTTTTTCGTAATTGTTTATTAAATTTCTTTTAAAATCCTTACAATTGTTGCTATCTTAACGTTTATTTTTTATTATAAGTATGTCTCCTAAATCTGTCTTATATTAATTATTATCTTTAGTTATTAAAAACTTGAACTATTTAAATAAACACTATCATATGCATATACTTAAAAATCGTAGAGGTGTTTCTCTTCTTGGGGATCTGGAATATAAAATGTTATATTTTTAGTATTTGTTTTTAGATATTGCTTAAATAAATGCATACTTACCAATGGTTTAAGTCGCCTCTCCAGTTTTGCCGCTTGTATTTCGTCTTGAAAGACTTCTGTAAAAAAAAATTGAAGCATTATTAGAAATTATATCGTTTTTCCATTAAACAAAACAATTAAGAATATATTATTTTTTACCAAGCAAGACA
This sequence comes from Drosophila melanica, assembly GCA_004143765.1. Classification (NCBI taxonomy): domain Eukaryota; kingdom Metazoa; phylum Arthropoda; class Insecta; order Diptera; family Drosophilidae; genus Drosophila; species Drosophila melanica. The sequence goes on along the minus strand of SCDT01000590.1, from coordinate 52,159 downwards.
ACTATGATAGGACTTTTTATGGGCTGTGTAGCCAAATAAAAAAGGAGATTAGTATTGTTTTTATCTAGTTAAAATATAAATATTAAGCTAGTAGTACACCATAACCTTTTGTGTTTAGTTAAACATTTGTTGACTTACATTCTTTATTTTTTTTTTGTTCGTTTTTTCATATCACTTTGCGTGTCCCGCTAAACTCCATGGAATGTGACTAAATACTCGTGTAGTTTTGTCGCAGATACAATTTATTTGCACACATGTTCACATTCAAAAACTAAATATACATACTATATTTACCTTTGACTTGGCAGAACATATGCATTCTGTTTGAGAGGTGTTTTATTTTGCGTTAACACGACAACTCTGGCTGGCTGGTTGCCCTTTTCGTGGCGTGTCAGGATGCAGAATTGAATTTAAGCTGCATTTTGGTTAATATTTATTATGCACTTGTTTCGCATTCGCTGGGCAAATAAACGATAAGATAAATTTGTAGGTAAATGCAATTTATTTTTACTAAAATTAAACAAAAAAAAAAATACATATATATATATATATTTATTATGCGTTGCAAAATCTGTTGGGCTAATAGGAAAAACTACTGAAAACGCAGCACTCAGTATTCGAGTGCTCGTTTACCCGCGCAGATGACACATAAAATGACTTGCGAATCGCGTTGCTATTCATTAAGAGAACTTACGGCTAACATTTTTGTTTTTTGATTTGGACTTTATACAGTTTGTGGTTTAAATTAGTTTAGGGTACTCTACTCTACTCTACGAAGGTGTATTATGTACATACTAGATCACGTGCATAGTATGCTTATGCTTGTATGGACTGTTCGCCACCAACTGTGCCGCGGCCAACTGTGTTCCCCCAAAGCCCCATGTGCACCTGATCTGCCCCGGCCATCGTCCATCCAATTGGACCCGTGACTACACCACTCTAACGCTCTACGCCTGCCAGATGTTGCAGATGGGGCTTCTGTCTTGAGTCTCGAGTACTAGAATTACTACAACTAAAATTTAGTATTGCCATTGGCTGTTCCTGGCCGTGCAGAATATCAGCTGAGGCTACAAGGGTCCATAGATCGGCTCCGAGTAGAGCACAGCGGGCATTGAGTAACTGTACGAGGTGGGCGTGTGCTCCGTGGGCGTCCGCAGACTTGCCTGCAGGCTGCGTTTGCTGTGCCGCTTGAATCTGCAAAAGAATGGAACAAAAATATTGTATTTTAATTAAATACTATAATTACGGATAATACACAGAAAAAGTTTTCGCAATAATAATATAAAAATTTGGGTAACTTATTTTAATCTATTTCAGATTAAAGGCAGAAAAATGTTGAAGTGTTCCCTTCTATTCCAATCAAAACTCTTGAATTACATTTTGAAAAATAAAAAAAAAATTCAAGAATTTTTGTATTTAACCAAAAAAACTTCTGCCTGTATTTAAATCAATTATTTTCAGGCTTAAAAAACTTTTTGAGATAAGAATTTAATATTTAATAAATAATATTTTTTCCAAGTGTATACTCACTTTTTCTTCAGGCAGCAGGCCGTGCAGACCGAGACCAGCGCGGCCACGCCTATGAGCGCCGCCAGAATAACGAGCCAGGCGCCCGCGGACATCAGAATGTTGCCGAAGAGGGCGGCCGTGTGGGTGCGTCGCACCGAGCAGGACTCGAGGTCGCTGACGCCGTACGCCGCATAGATGTCGATGAGCTCGTGCCGCAGCTCCTTCGAGTTCATCAGCTTCTGCATCTCGCTGAGCGATAAAGCGGCCCCGTTCCGGAACATCTGGAAGCAGGAGCTGGTCGCGGTGAAGTCCAGCGTCATGTCGGCGCGCGTGAACACCTGCGTGTCCAGCACGTGCAGCTCCAGGCCCAGTGGCTTGAGCTTCTTTTGCAGCTGCTCCTGGAAGGGTTTTATGTTGTGCTGTATCTCGTTGGGCGGACGGGCGAAGACGAACTTCAGCAGCGATTTGTCCCGTATGACAAAGACCTTGATGTTGCTGTGCGTCTGCCGCTTCGCCTGTGCCGAGTTGTTGGCGCAGATGCGCATCAGGAAGTAGCCGTCCACGTAGTCCGCAAAGGAGCCGCCCGTGCGCAGTTCGCCGGTGCGATTGTTGAGCGTGAAGAGACTCTGCAAATTGCCCGTTTCCAGTTTGCGGCTGCGCTTGTAAAACTGCGGCACAAAGGTCACGTTCACAATGGACAGCGCTATGGGCGACGCCTCTGCGTCGGCGTCGGTGGCCCGCAGCGTGGTTATCACCGTATCAATGGGCACATTGATGCGTATACCCACCGTCGAGTCGGGGCTCTCGAACTGCGGCAGATTGTCGTCGATGTCCATAATTTTGATGGCGATGCGCAAATGCGACGGATCCTGACGATCGTAGACGTCGCCAATATACTTGTACCCGGGCTCGCCCAGCTTCAAGCACTTTACGGTCAGCGTAAAGGACTCGACCAGCTCGCGATCGATGGGCTGCGTCGTCTTCAGTACGGCCACACTGTTGTTGGTGCGCTCGATCGCAAAGATCTGCTCGTTGTTGCCCTCGATAATCACGTAATCGATGGCCGCATTCTCGCCGATGTCTTCGTCGATGGCGCTGAAGTTGCCCACAACTGTGCCCGCCGGCTGCTCCTCCCGCACGGACATGCCCACAGGACCCGCATCCTGTTGAATAAAATATGTGAGAATTAGGCAAGTTGCAGAGGGGTGAAACCGACTGCCCAATACTCGTTCACAATAAAATCACAGCTTTAAATGGGTCAAAACGGTTTTCACTATTATTAAAAATTTGAAAGAATGTAAATTTGTGTTATTTGTGGAGGGGGAAATATAAGGGAGGCCATCCGAAAATAGTCTGCCCAATTTGGTGAATCTATCTCTTAAATTGTAGAGATTTGGATTGCGAGGTTATATATTAATTTGATTGATTTGCCTTTGGTATTATCTTTAGAGCATCTGTATGAATAATTTTACGGATATAGCTATAAGAATGATCCTTATCTGACATTGGTATATAGCGATGACGGACGGACAGCAATAAGCCCAATATTTTTTGATTTCGTGAATGAGTATAAAAAAACAATTACTTACGATTTCCCGGACAAATCTGGGCACATGATCGTCCATGTCGAGTACTTCAATCTTGAGGATGCGCGTCACCGACTGCTTGGGCTGCCCATTGTCGCTGACCTCGAGCAGCACCTTGTACATGGCCTTCTGCTCCCGATCCAGTTGCTCGCGTGTTGTGATCAGCCCCGTGTGGGTGTCGATGGCGAAGGCCTCCGCGTCGGGCGTGTCGGGCAGGATGCGGTAGGTTATCGTGCCGGAGGGCGTGCTCTCATCGTCGGGATCCTTGGCCAGCACTTGGAAGACGGGCGCCCCAATTGCAGCATTCTGGCAGGAGAGGGAAATGGAGATTGTTAGTTTACCCTCCATTATTTCACTGATCTTAACTTACCTCTGTCACATTTGCCATTTGACCCACTTGCGGTGCCACAAAGTAGGGCACACCATCGTTGGCGCTCACGTCCCCTATGAAAATGCGCACTTCCACGTCCGTGGAGAGCGTCGGCTGCTTGGGCACCTGGTTGCCATTGTCCTGGGCGCGCACAATCAGCAGGTAAGCCTCGGCGCGTCCCTTCCCCGTCAGGTTGCGACGCGTCGTCAGCAGGCCGCTCTGTGAATTGATGCTGAAGAATCCGTTGGCGTCGCCCTCGTTGACCAGCTCGTAGCGCACCTCGCCGCCGGGTCCGTCATCCGCATCGGTGGCTTCCAGCTGCAGGACGCTCTCCAGCTTCATGGCATTCTCCGGTATGACGGCGCTGTACACCTTCTTGGTGAACTCGGGCGCATTGTCGTTCACATCCAGCACATCGATCAGCAGCTCCACGACGCTCTGTTTGGCATCGGTGGGCTTGCCGGGCGAGTCCTCCGCCTTCACCTGGAGGCGAATGGTGGGCGTGCGCTCCCGATCGATGGTCTGATTGCGTGCCACAATGACCTGGCCGGTCAGGTTGTTGATCTCGAAGAGCATCGCGTATTCGCCCTGCAGCGAGTAGATGATCTTATGGTAGCCCAATCGTTCATCGCGTGCATTCAGCGCCGCGTCCTTGTCGTGCGCCTTCACCTGCACCACGCGCTCCGGATAGCCCTTGTTCTCAATGATGGTGGCGTGATAGGAGCTCTGCTCGAACATCGGACTGTTGTCGTTTACATTCTCCACGGTGATGTTCACCCGGCTGATGGTGCTCCGCTGGCGATCGGCGCTGTTGGCGCGCACCTGCAGATCGAACTCGGCGCTGCCCGTTTCCGCCAGAGCTTCGTAGTCCAGGCGCTTCGTCAGTATGACCTCGCCTGTGCGCTCCGAAATCTGGAAATATTCAAGATCCTTTGGCTCGACCAGCTCAAAGCTGGTGATGGGCTGTTCGCTGACTGGATCCTCGGCCTGGAGTATGAACAAAGCGCTGCCGATGGGCATTTCCTCCTTGATCTTGATATTGACCACGGGGCGGGAGCTGCTCCAGCCCGGATTCTTGAACACTGGATCCTTGTCCTTGAAGGACTGCACATACACCGTCACCTCAGTGGTGTCCACCTGCTTCTCCGGATCCACCTCCGCGTTCAGATCCCGCACGGCCACCGTGAATATGATTATGGCAGCCACATCGTGCCGCAGGCTGCTGTTCACAAAGATCTCTCCGGTTTGGCTGTCCACGCGGAATGCCTCCTGCACGGGATAGCTGCTGCGGTTCGTGATGCTGACGCCCGCCTTGGTGGTGGCCTTCACCGGTCCCTGCAGACTGTACTCCAGCCGTGAGTTCAGATCCTTGTCAATCGCCTTCACGCGCAACACGCTCTCCCCGCTCGCCGTGCGCTCGGAGACGTAGGCGGCGTAGCTGTTGTGCTCGAACTTGGGCTTCTCGTCGTTGATGTCCTTCACATTCACATAGACTGTGGTGGTCGCTGTTTCCGGTATCGGTGCACCGGAGTCGACGGCATTCACAATTATCTCAAAGCTGTTCATGTTCAAGTCGCGATCAATGCGCGCCTGCGGCGAAACAGTGATCAGCCCAGACCTGAAATAGACAAAGTGAGAATTTAATGAAAAGTGAATAGAGATTAAGGCCAGCTTCACTCACAGTTCGTTTATCTGGAAGTTATCGTTGGCGCCCACAATGCGATATCGGAGCAGGCTGTCCAGACCGTCCGGATCGTGCGCGGAAACTGTGGTCACATTATAGCCGGGCGCTGCATTCTCTGGTATGGACACACGATAGCTGGGCGGTCCAATCACGGGCAAGTTCTCCACATTCTGGAAGTGACCCTTGAAAATGGGCCGCTGATTCCCGGAGATGCCAACGCGCACAAGAACACGCGTGATATTTGTAAGCGGAGGAATGCCTGTTGATTAAAATGAATAAAGAATAATCAATAAATTAAAATGAAATAAAGTAATAGAATAAAAAAGATAGCAGATTGTCTGTATATCAACCAATGGTAACTCACCGAAATCCGTGGCGGACACAACTAGCTCGTATTCGCCGCGCTCCGTGTCCATTGATCTGGCTGCCTTCTGGAGGGTGATTTCGCCCGTTTCCGGCTCGATGCGAAACACGTTGCCGGCTATGCTGTTCTCCGAGACAATCGAGTACTTCACCTTGCCGTTGCCCTGGCTGGGACCGTCGGCGTCGTGGGCGCGCACAAAGAACTGCGGCTCGAAGATTGCGGCACCCTCGCGTATGGTGCGACTGTATTCGCTGCTCTCGAAGCTCGGCCGGTTGTCGTTCACGTCGAGCACGTCCACGTAGAGATTGGCATTGGATTCGCGTCCGCCGCCGTCCACAGCGACCACGGTGAGGCTGTAGGTGCTTTGCTTCTCGTAGTCGAGTGGCCTAACCAGATAAATGCCGCCTGTCTCGGGGTTCACATAGAAGTTGTCGGCTCCAAAGCCCTTCAGCACATATTGCACGTGACCGAATTCCGCCGAATCTGCATCGCTGGCATTGACGACGCCTATGAGGGAGTCGGTGGTGAGATTCTCGGCAGCCGCGAAGCGATACGTTTGCTGGCCGAACACAGGCTCATTATCATTGGCATCCTGTAAATGGACCTCGACGCGCGCCTTCGCCTGCTCCACGCCGTGGGTGAAGGCCACCAGATCGAACTCGAACTTGCGCTGTGCGGGATTATCGTAGTCCAGGCGACTGGCATTCAGCACCTTGACGACAACGGGCGTACGGCCCTGTCCCTCGGCGGGCGATACGGCGAACACGCCAACTGCATTGGACACCTCCTGCAGCTTCAGCTGATAGCGACTGTTCTCGCCCATATCGCGATCATCGACGAATATCGAGAGTCCGGGCAGCGGCATCCCATTGGCCAGATTCTCCGCAATCGAGACGTTAAAGTGCGAGGCACTGAACTCGGGCCGGTGATCGTCCACATCGGTCACCACAATGGTGACCCGTGTAATCGTGTGCTCTGCGGGAATGGCGCCATCGATCAGCTCCGTGGCGCGTATGGTGAATACGTAGACGCCACCGTTCTGCAGTATGTCCGGATTCTCGCGATCTAATGGCTCACTTGTGGTTTGCAGTATGGCGGTGCCATCCTTGGGATCGCCAAAAGGCAACAGTTCAAAGTGCCCAAAAGGCTCATCCTCCAAGGAAAGGAAGATCTCCCTGGGTATGCCCACATCGCCATCGATGGCCTTCACAGTCAGAATGCTGACTCCGCCGGGCGTGTTCTCCGCCACAGTGGCCGAGTAGGGGGCATTGGTGAAAACGGGCGCCTGATCCTGCACATCGATCACGTTGATCGAGACCGTTGCAAACGAGGTGAGACGATTCTCCAGAGCGCTGTCCGAGGCGGATATGGTCATGATATAGGAGGGGCGACTTTCGAAGTCAAGCGGCTGCTTCAAAGCGATTCTCGCTGTGTAGTTGCCATCGCCCAACTTGACGGCCCTCACCTCAAAGATGTCGCAAATATTGTTCTCCTGTGGGGAGCGACAGTTGGTTTCTCTTCCTAACTGGGCTAACTTGGTCTTTGACTCACCTGCATACACTTTATCTGCACTTCCGCATTGGGACCCTCATCGCGATCGACGACTATGATCGCTGGCTCCACGGTCAGCTCGGCGCCCACCGGCAGAGATTCGCTGACGCTGGCCGTATAGGGTCTTCCGTAGAATGTCGGCTGATTGTCGTTGTAATCGCGCACCGGAATTTCGCGACGCTGCGACACTGTGTTTGGCTCGGTGCCGTAGACACCCTCGTCGGTGATGCTGATGATTACCTCAACGGTGTTTTGCGTCTCGCGATCGAGTTCCTGGCGCAGACGCACCACGCCCGTCTCACGGTCGACAGAGAAAACTGGGCCAGAAATGCTGTACTTGAGCCGGCCGCCCTCCGGGTCGATGCCTGCAAAAGTGTTACAAATTAGCTGACTTGTTCGGCTGCGTTGGACGGCAAAAGCGGTTTGTTTGTCGCTCGACACGCTCGCTGCCTTTTTAATTGCGAGCAGTCGTCGGCGTCGTCGTCGTAACGTCACTTTAAGCGTGTGAAAAATGCAAATGCAGTTCCCACAACCTCCTTTGCAGTTTAGTTGGGCGTGGAAATGGAGCCAAGCGAACGAGCACTGCGCTAGTTGGGTCAACATCAACTAAATATGGGCTGCCTTTGAGTTGAACGGTTTCTCTTTCGCTTTAATCACAGGAAACTACTTATGCCATGCTTCAAAATTCCGAGCACCCAAAAAAAAAAAAAAATAGAAAAACAACACAGCTTGGGGGCAAACACGAACAACAGAAAAAAACATTAGAAATTCTTTCGAATAAGACAAAATGGATGGCAAAAGAAAGAAAACAAATGATCTCAACAAAAGCTAACAAAAAATATATATATATATATAAATAAACCGACTGGCGGTCTGGAAAACGACTTTTGGCACAGACACAGACGGCAGTTAGACTTCTTCCACTTTTTGTTGTTTTCGTTGTTGTTGTTGTTGTTGTTAATTTTTTGTTCAGGTTTTCAAGTTTGCTGTAACCATTGGGAAGACACTGAACGACCGACAATTGCAGCAGCGACGACAACGATCACGAGCCCGAGTTGGACGCAAACCGGGAAGCAAACACAACACAACACAACACAACACAACACGTTCTCCGGCCAAACTACACCCAACAACTACAACTAACCAATTGCGGTCGCCAACCCGAATGCTTTCCCACTTGCAATCCCCGCCACCCTTTCCCCTCTCCGCTCCCTCCTAGCATTGGCGCGTGAGTGCCCGTTGCCAGTTTTAATGTACATAATCATTTTTTTTAGTTTTTCTTTCCCCATTTTTTTTCGGGGCTTACACATTTTTTTTTTCCTTTTTTTGATTTCTCAGAGCAACAACAACAACAATATACATACGTTAAGTATCGGTACATGCAGGCCAGTTGAGTTATTTGGATTGTTGTTAGTGCCTCATATGGTATCTCGTTTTGGGGCATGCTCAAAACCAAAAAAAAACAAAAAAAAACTGGGGGAAAACAAGACTGAGCTGTGTAATAACAACAACAATTATGCCAGCTTTTTTTTCAATGCTGAAAATTTTTCTACTACTTTTCACTTAACACACATGTGTGTAGCATGCGTGTGTATCTGATGTTGCAAGTAAGTGGCAGCGGAGAATGGGCTGAATAATTTGTGATTTCATGCTCTGCGAAGCGTATTTGTTAATATTTTGCTATTTATTACACACTTTAACCAAAATGAAAACAATAGAAAAACACACACCCGCATTCAGCTTTGCGTTTGCCCAATTATTCAGCTCTGCGTTTGCGTTTAAGACTCGTTAATAATTACACCCCAGCTATCTGTTTAATTGTGTTATTAATATTTTTTGAAAGAAAAAATGCAATTAAATTTAGTGATTATCAGTGCAATCTAGAGAAAGTAAAAGTTTGGGCTTAAACATCCCATTAAATATGAGTTTAAGCTGCAAATGCAAGAAAATACAGTAAATGCACATAAAATTGTCTGTCTTGTTTTTTCGAATATAATTCGATGGATTTTTATTTGAAAGGTAGTTAAGAAAGTCGTGTTAAGTATTGGTAATATAATTTAAATCGAACTCGCGGTTAAAGCCAAGATAAATCACTCAAAATCATAGTCAAAACTCAGTTAAAGTTTTTTGTTCGTAATTCAAAAATTTTTTTTACTTACAAAATCTTAAGAATGAAACTGAAATACAATGTTAAATTCTCGAAAATGTTGTTCTTGATATAAACGTTTCACGTTTCTTCTTTTTATGACTATTTTGTACCCAATTTAAGCATTTTTTTTTATTTATGAAGCATATTAAATTTCATAATTTTCACGACAGAAATTCTATTTAGAGAACTAAGAACTAAGAAAGTTTTTGGCTACTCCAAAAAAAAAAGAAACCAAAATTAAATAATTAAGCAACTTGTTCTTAATAAAAGTGAAGCCAAGTTTTTATATTAACACAAATTTATATAGATAAACACACACATATGTATATATCTCTGCCTAAATATAGTCGGCCCTGGGCGCCCCTTTTGTTTTCATTTTTATTTATTGATCAGCTGTTATTATCATTGCTTTGTCAAATGGCCAATTTGCATGTAAAATAGCCAGAAACCTGTAACTTTTATTTGTTTATTGAATAAAGCGGTTGGCAGCCAGTAAATTGTTTTGGCCTACTGTCAGCTGGCTCAGTGATGCAAGCCTGCAGTTTGTTGTTGTTTTTTGGATGATTGCCAGTCAAAAAATTGCAATAACAAATTATGCAGCTGAAAGAGTCGCTTCCTGGCTCAAACAGTTTAGCCAGCGTTTTGTTGGCCTGGCTATTTATCAATTTGACTGGGTGTGTGTGTGTGTGTGTATTTATGGTACTCTTGATTTCAAACGCAGTGCGCTGTAAATTGTAAGCCTAAACGTGTTTTGTTTAACGAGTATCTCACGGATGCAGCTTGCAAAACTAACTGGCTGGGCGAACGTTCACCCAGCTAGCACACACATAACACACACACACACAATTGAAATTGATCGCACACATATGAAAAAGTCAATGAGCACTCGCTTACCTATCAACTACTTAGTTAAGGCTAACACTTGAAATTATTTGGAGTCTTAAGTGGAACTTTGAGGTCTTCATTGAGCTCAACAAAAAAAAAAAAAAAAAAAATTGCAATTATTTTAGATTTTCAGATACATAAATATATGTATGCAAACATTTTTTGCTGTCTTGAAAGTTGTCTGCCTCGCAATCTGTCTGTCCGCGGTGGCCTCTCTGCGTTGGGCGCATCAAATTACGGCCCGCAATAACTGGGCCTCTGTGTTAGGGTGTCAACGGGGCACGCGGCGCACCTGGGCAGGTGCAAAAACAAAAGCCAAACACGAAAGATGAACTCAACGTGCGAGTTTTTCATTATTATTATTATTATTATTGGAGCGAATGCAGTCTGCATTTTGTATGTGTTTTCGTCTATATACATATAGTTGTTGTATAATCGTCAGGCGACGAAATGCAACCGCCCAGAAAAGTTGCAGTTGCGAAAAGGAAGCGAATTACGACACTGGTGTGAAAAGATTAATTGTGATTGTGGCTTTCAATTGATTGGAAGTAAAAGTGTCATAGATTCTGTTAAGAGTGAGCGCCATTATTATTAAAGCCACGATCATAATTTGCATCTAATGCAACGGCGAGTTGGCAACGCGACATTCTCGCTGCTAATTGTTATCATTGCGGCAATTATCGGGGCGTTTGTTTTGGTATCGCGAGTGCTACGCACAAACGTGTTCAAATGCATTTCCGCCCGTGCAGCACCACACAGATACCTAAACACACACACACACACACACACAAACGCATACCTGAGTATCTGTGTTTGTTGTAATAGATAAGCGAAATGCATGCTCGAGCGTCCGACATAATTATTATCAGTTGAGTACCCGAAAAGTAACATTGCTTAGCTCTTATCGCATCCGACATATTTAGCGACATAGGTTAAGTAATCGTCACACAGATTCTACATACACATACACAAGTTATGCGACATGCGATCATAATCAAATTTGAGCAAAAGAAACATGCAGAAAACGTGCAAAGTGCAAAAATCAAAAAAAAAAAAAAAAACAAACTCAATACTCTGCACAAGGTTACAAAAAAAAAACAAAAAAGTAGGTGGCTTTGCGGCGAGCCAAGCGCTTAATATTTCAATTATAGCCATATATGCAGAGCCCCCACCCCCCTCCCCCTTCTTGGTAGACCATTCGCTGGCAAACTGAAAGTCAGCAAAGGCAATTTGAGATTTGGTTCACAAAAGTCAAATTACAAAATAATTAAAATATCAAATGACCAGCGAAATTAAAACCAAACAATGAATTATACAGTAACTAACTATATACTATACTATATATATGTATGTATACAATTACTGAAAGATACAAAATCACTACATTTTTCGGGCCAAAAGCACACTCTATAAGGCTTAAATAATAGCTTGGCTGTTTGTGAAAGGCTTTGCCGTAAATAATGTGAGAATTGGGGCTTTTGTTGTTGTTGTTTTTTTGAAAAAACGTTGTACCCATTAAAAAGGGGTTAAATGGGGTATAATGGATTTAGACGAATATAAATAATATATAGGTATTTATCCTACTTTTCATTTTTAATTTTCATTCGATAAGTAATATATAATATCAGTTGTAAGTTTTTTAAGCAAATCAATTCTTAAGAATCAGATTAATAAGGTTTAGGATGTGTTGATCAAGTGAATCAAAAACAAAAAGACTTGATTATTATTTATGTATATTATAATTAATGTAATTTTTAGACACGAAGCGATCAGTGATCAGTGTTAATTGAAGAAATAATTTTTTTAACAGAATGTTTGACCAAGGAAAGATAGAAATATTTTTGTATCTTATAATACATTAGTAGAAAATAACGAATGCATATTGAGCAGCCGAATAATGGGTATAAGATATTTGCATCTCAAGCACATTAAATTGTTTTTTTGTTATGAATTGTGGGTTTGGTCATTTGCTGACCTTAGTTGTAGTCTGAGCCACGACTTACCTTTGAGCTGATAGACCGGACTGCCAACTGGCGTATGCTCCGACAGGCTGAAGCGGGACATGTCGCCGGAGCCGGGCACAAAATGCGGTGGATGATTCAGCAGCTGCGCTCCCGTCAAACCGAGCAGCAGCAGCAGCAGCAGCGACGGCAACAACATTAGCGACGGCAGCAACATGTTGCCGTTGCTAATTTCCGTGCCGTTATGTATTTGTATCCGTTAGCTTGAAAGAATTCGAGTTTCTTTACACAAGTATTTAGCACATGTAGCACAATATTCACTTCACAACTGTTTTCTTTTTAACAGTCTTCGGTTATGCAAAAGTTAAAAAAAAAAAGAACAAAATACAATAAATTTTCATTAAAACAAAACTCTTTCAATGTTAGCCACACCGCCCAGTCGACCTTGCCTTGTGGTTAATGGCAATGCAATTTCAGTTGCTGTTGCCGTTGCAGTTGCAGTGGCAGCAATTGCCGCAGTTGCTGCATTTGCAGATTTGCGCGCAGTCAGCTTGAAAGTGCGGCAAGCTCAACATCAAAACGGTTGTTGACACCACATTTAGAGCCTTGGGTCAGCTATTCATTGTCTGTGGTGGTGGCTAATTGAAAACTCACGCAGCCAAAAACTTGAACTTGGATCAGAGATTTACAATGATTACAAAAGATACAACGCGCATTTGACCATTTCTAGAAAAGAAATTCGCCGCCGCCGTCAATTTCACTTTATGCGCATGTGAAAAGTGGCACATGATGATGAGGCGGCTGCTGCCGAAGAGTTCCAATCATTGGGCTGAGGTGCTACTAGCGCCAAGCGATTGGCAAATGTTGGCTTTCTCGCACACGCACACACACACACACACACACACGCATACGCACATGGAACAGCTGGAGATTGAGGAACGAGGAATGAGGCAAAGAAAGCAAGCAAACACATTAAAAACCGAAATGTGCAAAAAAAGCAGCTAAAATAAATAAGCGCAGAAAACAGAACTGGTTGCTGCGCTCTGCGCTCTGCGCTGGCGTAGCGTGCAGGCGCAGTCAGAGCCACAGCCATTGCCCGCAGATACATAAGTATCTACAAGATACATATAGACTTATGGTCAGCACGGTTGTTGTTTGGGCAAAAAAAAAAAAATAAAGAACGGCAAGGAAGCAAACACATAAAGCATAATATAGAAGACATTATGCACTTAAAAAACACTGCAAACATTCTCCCGGTTGCAAGTAACTCACTCAGCTCGCTTAATTAGATGCACGGTTGTTATTGAAATTGATCAAATGATTGTTTCACTTTTCTTCGATCTGAAATACACACGCGCAAAAACAACGCCAAAGTATGACGCCAGGTACGAAACTTGATTCTGGTTCCGAATTTTTGTTGCTGCTATTTCTTTTTATTTATTTTTGCCTCGATATTGCCCACTGTCACTACATCGACGAAATTAACCGCAGCAACGTCTTAACGACGCGACGCTCGCTCACCTTCTGTCTTTTGGCCGTTTTACCTGTTGCCGCTGCCGTTCTTGGCTGGCCAACAGCGTGCGTGATTCGGCCGCAGGTAAATACTGGTTTCGTGCTGTCGCCGGTTTTGTTTTGATACATATTTCGCGCATGCGCAAAACGAGTGGCAATGAATTTTAACGCGAGTGTGTACACACTGTGCGGGGAAATTTCACAAAGGCAAATCATTTAAACACACAGCCCCAAAGTATGCTACACATTATTTGCAATCCAAATAGTTGTTTTGACTGACGTGAGCAAACTTGTACATTTTAGTTGAATACAAAATAAGCAGATTATTAACATATGAAATAACCAGAAAAATATGAATGTAGAAAATATCTACAGGTAACATCATATTTAAAAATATAACATGAAAATTACTTCAGCGAAGTTGGCAATTTGAAGGCAAAATCAATCTAAAGCTCGTTTCATTGCCAAAATGAAATATTCCCTTATAGAAATCGGATCAACTCAACAATAGAAATTATATTAAAGTCAAAAAAAAAAGTGAAATATATTTGATTAATTACTGGTATATAAACACTACAACTAATTCGATTCAGAGCGCATCGTCCACCTGGAACTGTATCAGATCCTCAACGGGAAAGCGAAAGAGCGAAGCCGTCTGCGCCTCGGCGGCCAATTGATCGATGTGAGGAGTCTTGTGGTAGCGAAAATGATCGCCCAGAACGCTGAAGCGACCTTGGTTGGGCGGCTTGCCAGTGAGCGCAGCAGGATGCGGCAGCTGTGGCAGCTGTGGCACCTCGGCCGCCACAATGGGATGCTCAAAGTCAATCAGTGAAAGGTTATCGCTGCGCGAAATCGAGTGATTCAGTGGATGTTGCTGCTGCTGCTGTTGCTGTTGTTGCTGCTGCTGGGTTTGGTTCTGCTGCGGCAGAGCTGCCGATGTGGCTGCAGCCAGCGAGCTGTTGGCCACCTGTCGCGGCTCAATGGGACTGGGCGGCTTCGGCAGCGGCTGTTCCCGTTCGCTGGCGCTGAACGTGTTGCGCTGCAAGCCCGCGTTGAAATTGTGGTTGTAGAATGGATTGGTGGAGGCGCGCACCGCCGACGTCGGCTTCTGCTTGGGAAAGACGTTCAGGTGCAGCATTATCTGATTGGAGTGTGTATCCACACCACCAGCATTTCCATTTCCATTACCATTGCCATTTCCATTGCCATTGCCCTGTTGGGCATAGATGCAATCCTCGTTGGCCGAATTCAGCTGAGTGGCTTGCGGCGCAAACTTCTGGGCCTGGTAGATCGCCTGCTGCTGGCTGTAGCGTGTGCCCTGATCCGGGAATAGCATGGGCAGTTTGCTGGGCGCCTGTGTGGGAAACTTGAAGGGCGTCTGGTAGAGCGCCTGCGGCTGCGCATAAATGGGCCCATTGGAGGCGGCCAAGGCGCCCGACGAGGGCGGCGCGTAGTCGCCCTGGAAGGGATTGCGCAGCACCGAGGTGGGCCTGGAGGGCGGCAGCACCGGATAAATGTCCAGGTTGACCTTGAACGGTATGCGCTTGTGTTGCGGCTGGCGTGTGGCATTTAGCGCGATAATCGGCGGAAAATTCTGTAGGAAGGGATCTGCGATAAAGTGCTGCTGGCTGCCATGTTCCAGCAGCATGTTGTAGTTGCTCAGCTCCTGCTGCTGCTGTTGTTGTTGCTGTTGTTGTTGCTGCTGCTGCTGCTGTTTCTTGTGCTTCTTCTTGGAGCTGGGCTTGCTCACAACTGACGACTGCTGCAGCGCCAGCAAATTGATGTCCTGCGGCGAGCGCGGCTTGTACGGATACAACTGCTCGATGGCAACGCGCTGTGGTGGCGCACCACCGTACAGCGGCATCGGCATGCCCATATTCATGCCCATGCCCATGCCCATGCCCATGTTCATGGGGAACATGGGCAGCGGTATGCTGAACTGCATCTGCTTCTTGTTGCGCTTGCCCCGAAAGAAGTTCGCAATGCCGCTCGACTTCAGGTTCTTATAGCTGCCAGCGATGTGCAGGCCAGTGGGCATCATCACCAGCGGCGGCAGCTTGCTGGGCACCACGCTGTTAAGGTGCAGATTGTTCAGTATGTCCTGAATGTTGTTCAGCGGACGGTCGCCCTCGCCCTTCTTGAACTGCTCCGGCAGCGGTCCGTCGTAGGGAAAGTGAAACGGTTTCGGCTTGAAATCATCGAACTGACGCAGCCCCAACGTGCCCGGCGTCTCCGAATACTGGCGCCGCAGCAGCGCCGTCGACGGCGGTCGCTGTGTGGCGAGACGCGGCGGACGCGGCAGCTGATCGCGCAACACATCGCGCAGCGGCGTCATGGTGACGGATCGCCTGGGCAGGCGTTCATACAGATGATTATCGTCCATGTTGTTGTTGTTGTTGTTGTTGTTGCTATTGTGGTTGCTGTTGGTGTTGGTGTTGGTGTTGGCGTCGCCATCGCCAGTTGCGTGCTGCAGCACGTTGCCGCCTGGTGGCTGGGGTCGTCTCGCTTTCGTGCGCCATGTTCCGTAAATGGGCGCTACATCGTCGGCACGCTCCAATAAGTAGGCAGTTTCGCCAGCGCCACCACCAGCACCACCTGCACCACCACCACCGCCACCGCTAGCAGCAGCACCCTCAAACTCATCATCCACTTCGTTCGCATGCAACTGCATTTGCTGATGCATTTGCTGTAGATGCAGCTGCATCTGCTGCTGCTGCATACGATATTGCTGCTGCTGCTCGTGCTGCAACTGCTGTAACTTGGCACGCATCTTCTCAATGTTGATGCGTTCCGCCGCCTGCGTCGGACTCTCGTCGTGGTTGTCACTTTCCGTGCTGGGCGTTGTCTCCGCCAGCGTCTGGCCCAACGTTGGGTTGAGTAATTGCTGCTGCTGCTGCTGCTGCTGCTGTTGATGTGTTGCTGATGTGGAGGCGACCTTGACTACCATAAGCGACATCTGTGGAAAATTGAAAGTTTTATTTGGTTGGCAGCATCCAGTTGGGATCTTAAGAAAAAGCACTCAACTCACAATTGTGTACACATAGAGCAGGCCCATAATCCGTTGCCAACGGCTTCTTCTGTTTGGGTTTTCAGTGGCAGCTCTTCGCGCAGGATCCAGACCCAGCAGTGTTTTCTGATTTAATTTGGGCTCTAGCTGGGCTTCTGGCTTTATAAACATTTTTTCACAGAATTAACTTGGCTGAGCCTAGCTTGAATCGTTTTGTTTCGCTGCGGTATCGGTTCTGTTGGCGCACCTGACGCGACTTCCTCATCGCGAATCGCAAAGACGACTGCCTGCAGTTTTGGCCAGGCAGCCCCTAAAAAACTTGCATCCACCACTTGCAGCGCGGCTAATTAGAAAGTTTAACATACGAAAGCAAAATAGACAAATAAATTAATTGCCTAAATGATTTCGTGCTGCGCCGATGTGTGGAAAAGAAAATGAGATACTTTAAAGGCAGCGACCATGAACAACTCAAGATCGCACACACCAATACACACGATAAAGAATTGCAGTGCGAACGAAACGATCGCTAGTCGAAGTGCCTAAAACTCTCTTAATACAAATTAAATGCTAAGTTTAATTGAGTCATTAATATATTGCTTTTTAATTACCTGTGCAGATCAATCAATGGTTATAAGCCTTATTTAACACCATTTGGCATCCTTGCGTTTAGATAAAGTTACTCCATATTTAAACATTCTTCCAATTTCACTAAGGTCTAATCCAAATTTATAACAAATAGGAAAATAGGTTTTAATATACCCTATATACTATTTATAGCTAGAAACCTTTTACTCCTTCAATAGTCAAGTCTTTGATTTTCACTCCTAAGATATCTATCCTTAAGAAGTTCATAGAGGTCCTTTCTCCTAAAACATCCCTGAACTTCTTTAAAAGGGCAAGTCCCTTTTTTACTTTCTACTTTAAAATATTTATATATCACTGATTTATATATATTTCATGCCTTATATATAATTTGCAATACAAACCTTATAGAGTAGTCATAGGACCCGCTCTTCACAAAACCGTTTCCAAGACACGCGAGTTGCGTCTTGTCTTTAACCACCAAACACATTTCCCGTTGTTGTTAAATTATAAATGCATATAAACCACATTCGATAAACTTAATTTATTGTTCGGGCTTTAGAAATGTTTATAAAAGATATATTTTTCATTTTATTTCAATATAGAGCTAAATAGTCTTCGAGACACAAAGTGCTGGGGAGGCAAACACATATTTTGTTGGGAAACAAAAGACATAGCAAGATCGGGCAATAGCATTAAGAGGTTTACAAAAATTAGTTACATATACAGTGATCCCTAATTGTATGAGTATGCGATTCATTAATTCATAAAAACAAACAAGTTTCATTCTTGCTGACGCTTCAGTGGATTCGCGGTTTCGAGCACCCAAATGAAACGCTGTAAAAATCTTTTCGACTGTATTGACTAGATGTATCTAGCCCTAGAAATATGGTTGGCATTGCATTGCTAGATATATATAGAGCATCAGTTATTGCATCCCCTCATCAGACAATATTATTTCAATTAAAATGAAATGAAATGTCACCCGTCTGCCATTGGCCGTCGTTGAATTCATCAACGGCCATAACTGAGCTAGTTGAACGGGTCACGCTTAGAAGTCAAAGGGAATGCTGGGCCTGGGGTACTGGTAGCCCGAGGACTTGGTCGTTGCTGGCGGCACGCTAGCCCTAGTCGGGGGTGGGACGTACGGAGTGGTTTTGCGGGTTGGTGGCGGTGTCGCCCTGGTTGGTGGTGGAGTTGGACGACGAGTCGTTGGTGGTGGTGGAGGGGGCACTCTGCGGGTGGTGGTCACTGGGGGCAGTGGCTTATTGGTTGGCGGCAAGTAAGTTGGAGGTGGGGTTGAGCGGACGGGAGCCCTGGTGGTTGGTGGTGGTGCTGGCCTACGAGTCGTTGTGTACACAGGAGGCTGTGGCTTGTTTGTTGGTGGCAAGTACGTAGGAGCAGGAGTCGTACGGACGGGAGCCCTGGTGGTTGGTGGGGGTGCTGGCCTACGGGTGGTGGTTGGTGGGGGTGGTGGCCTACGAGTGGTGGTCACTGGGGGCAGGTACGTTGGTGGTGGGGTTGGTGGACGAGTAGCCCGGGTTGGTGGTGGGGTAGCACGAGTTGGTGGTGGGGTAGCCCGAGTTGGTGGTGGGGTAGCCCTAGTCGGAGGTGGTGTTGGCCTGCGTGTGGTTACAGGAGGCTGTGGCTTATTTGTGGGGGGCAAGTAAGTGGGGGCAGGGGTGCTTGTTGGGCGGACGGTCGCGCGAGTTGTACGGGGTGTTGCCCTGGTGGTTGGTGGGGGTGGTGGCCTACGGGTGGTGGTCACTGGGGGCAAGTAGGTTGGTGGTGGGGTTGGTGGACGAGTAGCCCGGGTTGGTGGTGGAGTCGCACGAGTTGGTGGTGGGGTAGCCCTAGTCGGAGGTGGTGTAGGCTTGCGAGTGGTTACAGGAGGCTGTGGTTTATTCGTAGGTGGCAGATACGTTGGTGCAGGAGTGCTCGATGGGCGGACAGTTGCACGAGTTGTGCGAACGGTAGCCCTGGTGGTTGGTGGTGCTGGTCGGCGAGTGGTCACTGGAGGCAGTGGCTTGTTGGTGGGTGGCAGATAGGTTGGCACTGGAGTGGTGCGGACGGGAGCCCTGGTCGTTGGCACAGTACGCACGGTGGGTGGTGGAGTGTATCTCGTTGGTGGTGGAGTAGGTCTGCGAGTGGTCACAGGAGGCAGTGGCTTGTTGGTGGGTGGCAGGTAAGTTGGCGCTGGAGTGGAGGCAGTGGCTTGTTGGTGGGTGGCAGGTAAGTTGGCGCTGGAGTGGTGCGAACGGTAGCCCTAGTCGTTGGTGGTGCTGGCCTGCGAGTGGTCACTGGAGGCAGTGGCTTGTTGGTGGGTGGCAGATAGGTTGGCGCTGGAGTGGTGCGGACGGGAGCCCTGGTCGTTGGCACAGTACGCACGGTGGGTGGTGGAGTGTACCTCGTTGGTGGTGGAGTTGGCCTGCGAGTGGTCACTGGAGGCAGTGGCTTGTTGGTGGGTGGCAGGTAAGTTGGCGCTGGAGTGGTGCGAACGGTAGCCCTAGTCGTTGGTGGTGCTGGCCTGCGAGTGGTCACTGGAGGCAGTGGCTTGTTGGTGGGTGGCAGATAGGTTGGCGCTGGAGTGGTGCGGACGGGGGCCCTGGTAGTTGGCACAGTACGCACGGTGGGTGGTGGAGTGTACCTCGTTGGTGGTGGAGTCGGCCTGCGAGTGGTCACTGGAGGCAGTGGCTTGTTGGTGGGTGGCAAGTATGTTGGAGCTGGAGTTGTACGAACAGGAGCCCTGGTGGTTGGTGGGGGTGGTGGCCTGCGGGTAGTGGTGGTGACTGGTGGCTGTGGCTTGTTTGTGGGCGGCAAATAAGTCACGGGCACGGGCCGAGTTGGCGGCCTGGTTGGCGGTGGCTGAGTGGTGCGCTTAGGCAGCTCAAACGGAACGTCCGGAGGGGGATAGAAGTATCCCTCAGCGGCACGAATCTTACGCTGCAAAAATTACAATTTTGATTTGTAGACCGGTTCGGACGATCATAGCCATCAGCCATTAGGTGCTTACCTCATGCGTATCCGCTGTTGCGGTGGCTACAGCCACAGCGCAAAGCGCCAAGACAAAAAATGCACTTCGCTGTGGAGAAACGAAACCGAAAGTAAATGATTTAAAATTAGTTGAAGTAGAACTTTTGGGTTTGTTTTTGTTTCTTTTGTGAATTGTTTTAACCCCGTGTGCTTTACTCTAATTACCTCATCGAATTGTTGGCAATTGCTAAACCGTTTTTTAGTGCCCTAGGCCTAAATGCAAGGCAACTAACTCTGTTTAAGCATAGATAATGCACAACATCATCAAACTCGTTTAAAGTTCAGACGATGTCAGACATTTGACAACAACAGCAACAACAAATACAGCAACAACAACAGCTGGACAATTACTCTAAAATGTTAACGTGTAAAGTCGAAGACATTCAACTTTGACAGCATCTCTAGGTCACGGTAGCTGGCCAAAACAAAGTCAAGCCAACTTATGCTCAGCTTGATTATGCACAAATTGCTCAGCATGGCTTTTATCCACACACTAATTGACTCCAAAATGGAAAAAAAAACACGCACACAAAATGCAGGTGAAATAATTAATTGCTTTGGAGACAAGATCTTTGGCCAAATGCATAGATTAACTCATATACCGTCTTCCGCTGGCTGTCAACGTTTGTTTTATAATTAGCATTTTATGCGATATTTTGCCGTTTAAATTTCGGCAAGGTCAGCGTGAAGCTGTCAGCGTTTAAGCTAACGAAAGTGGTAAATGGCCAATTGCAATTAATTTGCGGACATATTAAAATCACTAAGAATTTTTGTTAAATTTTTGTACGGGTTCTTTTCATATAAAAATAGCTAATTATGCAACAAAACCGGCTATAAACAAATTCTGCTTTCCGACTAGTTTTAAGCCAATAAGCCAGAAGACAGCGATATTATATAATAATAATAATAATAATAATCGGCAACGGCCATTAATAAAGTGAGAAAAACTGAAGTCGTCGCTAAACAAAATTAGCATACGCACTAAACTTTGACAGCCGCCGTCGCTGTCGCTGTCACAGCCATAAAATCGCCATTCAGCCCGCCTTATGGCCAAAGTTTTTTTTTACCATACAAAAGAAGAATTGATATATACGCATGTATAAGATTCTATATATACATATTCTTGCCAAAAATTTGAATTATCGCTAAATCTTAAGATCAAAAAAAAAATGTATTTTATTTAAATGTAAATGACTTTTTTTTTTTATTTTGTTTGTTAATGAACTTGAAATTTGTGGATGTTCTAACTTGTTTGGTATTCAAATACACAAGTGCCTGCAGGCCAAGTCGACGATTTGGTTAGCACCAATGCGCTCGAAAGTGAAAGGATTATATGTGCTAGACATCAGAGCGATATCGCATCCGCTATTAGTTTTGAGAAACATCTCAAACAAACCTAATGAATTGATGTTATCTTCAACTCAACAAATTAGGGGTTGATTGGTGAGTTTCTCACCCAGACAGAAAAGCATCTAAAAAAAGACGTTTGCATTTGGATATCTTTGAGCTACACTCTGTTAAGGCCGAGCACTATCGAATGTGTTTTAAATCATGGAGCACGCTTTCCAGTAATCGCTTATGCTAATTTTTAACAAATTAATTTATTTTACACATAGAGCTGACCTTGCGCTCGCATCGGAAACGTCAATGACGCACATTTGGGTCAGACAGAAATCGTTTAAAATTTACGCATTTTCATTAATGGTTTTTACAATTTTTTGGAATCGTTTGTTTTGAATATTTTACAGACATTTCTGGAAACAGACAAGGAAGGAGAATAGGATACATATATCCTGAAAATATATTGCAAATCTTTTTCTAACCATTTGCAAATTTTTGATGTGATCATTCATTAAGCCTGTATCTTTGCCTTGGGCAGTTGGTCTAAGCGGTTCTTTGATGCGATTCTTTTGATAATTTGCCGTAAATCTCTGTTGCAATCGAAAGACTTAGGCAACGAACTTGCTGCAGATCATTAACTGACTGGCAAACTGACAGACGTTGATCATCTCTCAATGGCACAGCCAAGAATTTACATATATTAAGCAAAGGCAGCATTTAATGGTCATTTGCCTAAATATGCCAATTCAAATGTCAACCCATGGAAATAAAAAACAAAATGGTAAACAAGTTTTCATTTCATCCGAAGCGTTGACATAGAAACCCTGACTAAATGATTGCAGCTTCTGCCCGCCGCTGCACCTGAGCCAAAGCCATGTTAATGATTAAAGACGCAGCCACTGACAGCTGCACCGCCAGCTCCCCTCCCGCTGGCCGTTGTCGAGCCACGTGGGCGCACCAGGGCGTATGCGTAATATTGGCAGTGACCAATTGGCAAATCGATAAACGTTTGACTGCCGAACGGACAGACGCCTGTTTGCACACACACACACACGCACACTTGCACAACAAAACGTGTAATTGACAAAGAAAAAAAAAAATACTCTTCATGGCTTAAATGTCACTTGGGCCGCAAGATAACAGCCGCAACTCGTCCGCCTTGTTAAATAAAAAAAAAAAAAAAAACAAAAAATAAATGATTTTCAGTATTCTGCGATTGTCTTTTCTTTTGGTCACTTGTTTTTGCACTTTTCACGAATGTCTTTTATTTTATTTAATTTTATTTATTTAATTTTTTTTTTTTTTTTGCAAATGCAACTAATTTTAGTTACCATTTTGAGCACTTTTCAAACTGCAACAGATGGCAGCCAAATAACGCTATATATATATATGTATATATCCCGACTGTGAGGTTGTGTGTGTGTATATAATCCTTGTGTTCCGATCGTATCAAAATTCAATGGTCAATTGAATTTTTGATCGATGCCAAGCAAAAAAGTTGCTTCAACTTCTGGATCGACTCTGGGCTAGCAACTAAAGCATCAAAACTTGTAGATTCTCTACTTATATATACTCGGGGCGTCGCAGCGACCGCTGCGGATGCCGCTTCTGCCGCTGCCGCTGTCGCTGTTGCTGTTGCTGTTGCTGTTGTCGCTGCTGCTGCTGCTGCTGCGACGACTTGGGCGACAGCTGTTAACACTCACAACGAGTGAAGAAGATGCTGCCAACAAAGACGCTGACGCCAACAACTGACCAACCAGTGCCAGTTTTCGGTTTCAGTTCCAAAACCCAGTCGCTTGGCGGCTGCCGCTGCTGCTGCTGATGCTGCTGCTGCTCTTAATGTTAATGCCAGCATTGTTGTTGTTGTTGTTGTTGCGGCTTAACAGTCGCATAACATAAGTAAACGCACTAAAACAAAATAATCATAATATAAATTGTTGAAAAACAAAGCAAAAAAAAATCCCCTCCCTCGAGAAGGCTTCAAGCAGCAGTCGCGAGTTGACGTCTGCCGCGTGCTGAATCTGTTGCTTGGGTGTTGCTGGAGTTGTTATTGTTGTTGTTGGTATTTCTATTTAGCTACTTTTATTTGGGCAAATATATATTAGGCGGCCAGTGAACAGATTTAAGCCAGGCACTTGGCCACTTGCTCTGGCATCTGCTTGAACCCTGCTTTAAATACTTGTATTTGGCTATTTCCATTTATTTTTTTTTCTATTTATTTAAGTATTTTTTCGTTTGCTTCTTTTAGTTTTAGTTTCTTTGCCTTCGAGTAATTTGAACGCGCGTGGATAATGTGCCTCAGCCGAGTGTTAAACACATTGTCATGCAGAGTCTAATTTGTAAGCGAGATTCAACATTCGAGCGCTGCCCGCCAGCTAAACGATGTTGTAATTTTGGCAATCGCTTTCAAGGCTTCAATCGAGCCGCAGCAATGCAAATAGTCAGTCAGTTGTTGTTGTTGTTGTCGCTGCAGATGAACTTAGCTGCACAAAACAGCTGAAATTCCATGCAGGCGTTGTCGCCAACTGCAAACACGGCCCGCTCAGATTACAGCTGTTTGTTGCCACGATTAGGCCAACATGCAGCAGCGGTGGCGGTGGCGGCGGCAATTGCAATATTTGAAGATGATGATGATGAACCGGTTGATGGCGGTGCGTGCCTTACCGTGCTGTGGCGGGTCAGTCGTGGCGTCCAACTTTGGAATTGAGCTGCGAATGTTAAGGTAGGCGCGCGCACCGCAGACACTGCAGCCCCAATAACCAAATGACCTTTAAACGCAAAATAAATAAATACAAATAAGCGCGCACACACGCTCGTTTGTGTTTTATTAAAACACAAAAAGATGCTGCAGCAAACAGCAAACAGATGTTGATGGAGATGCACAGATCCGAGCGCCAGATACTGTATGAGTGCCAGAGCCAGTGCAAGTTGAAGCGTCCAACCAACTGACAGCAGCAACAGCAACAACAACAACAGCAACATCAGCAGCAGCAACAGCTAAACGAGTTTCCTCGCTGCAGCGTATTTCTGTTTTCGAACTTCTTTTTTTGTTGTTTTCAATAAGCTGCATTTATTAATTTGTGATGCCCAAAACATGATCAAGTGCTAGTCACGCAAAGTGTCTCTCAAAACTCAACTCCCGTCGCGGGCATTTCGGTGGCTGCCCACGCGACCAAACAAACCCAATCGCAACTTGTACATCTTCAATTGATCAGGTTTTCGCGCTTTTGATTGTTTTGGTTTGGTGCAGATTTCAAATATTTGCCGTAGAACTAGATCATTCATTCTTGAATGAGGTGTTAAATGATCTAATAATTGGAGTTTGCAATCGACCGGCTCAAAGCCATTTCAACAAGTGCCTACACTCAGAGAAAATTATTTCAAATTTGAAAAAGTGCAAATATTATAAGCAAAATTATTTTTTAATTATCATATATTAAAATATAATATTAAGATTTTAAGCCTTAACTTAAGAATTTCCTAACTGGTTTCTTTATAGAGAAACAATTTGGTACATATATATTAATATATATATATATTAAATTTTTATGACTTTTTTATTATCTATAAAATAAGGTTTGTTAGATTTGTCAGACAAAATTGTTTGCATTGTTTGCCAAATATTTACATACTTTTAAATTAACTTTATTTTTTTTCTATCAGTGAAGATGTGGAATGGAGTGAACAAAAAATACACAAGTAAATATTTGTATTTTAGCCCACTTTAGGCTTGAAGCTTAAAGTTGGCTTTAAATAAATAAATAAATTTAAATAATTATATTGTTGTAGTCAAATAAATGCGGTTGGCCCTAGCTATAAAGGCTATAAAGCTGAATGTTTTTAAGTCTCCCAAATAAATATTATTCAAATTAAAATATTTTTTATTGATTGTTGATAGCCTCTTCTCAACAATAAATACAATCAATAAAATAAAAAGCATAAAACGAATTTTTATAAATTTCGTTCAGTGTAGTTTTTTGTTATTCGAGTGACAATTTTGAATGGTGGCTATCTGTAAAGTGTGTTAGTAGTAGTCGTAATCGTGCTGCAAAGTAAGTGCTGTGCAGTGGGCCCATTAACATATAATTAAAATATATAAACGTAAACCATTTGACTTTAGGAAGTCACCCCTTAGCAAATAATTGCCGAGCTGACCGTCAGCGCACACTTATCCATCCGTCAGTTAAATGTTCTTTTTACGAGAAACCTCCACCCAGGTGGGGAGTCAACTATCAGTTGACAGTCGGCTAATGCGATGCGAAGCTGCTGCTGCTGCTGCTGCTGCTGCTGATGATGGCTAACAATTCGGGTCATAACTTGCTTTGCGCTTCTGCTCTCAGAGGCAATGACACCTGGCGACTGCTGACATTTCAGATAAGTCATTGTGACAAATTCATATTTCGTAGCGCCACAGCAAAAAAACAAAACATTTCATAGCAAATATTTGGTATAGCCAAAAAATTGATATAGGAAAGAAAACACAATTTTGTGATTTTTAATGCACATCATTGCAGCTTGCAACATGGCAGCATGATGGAATGAAATCAACGCGCTGCATTATTCAACTGTGATGTAAAAATGCAAATAGCCGAAGGACGTGTTAATCCATAGTTATGGATCGATCAATGGTGCTGGCAGCCGTGTGCATAAAATTGATTAAAATTAATTACAAAACTGGCTTGTCAAATTAACGCACCCGATGTCCGTGACATGGGCCAGTGCCAGTGGATGGTGGATGCTGCGTCTAACCAGATTCTAGACATTGTGTTTCTTTTTTTTTCTATTTTGTTAACACTCCATGTGTAGATTATGTGAGCTAAACAGAAATTAGCAGCATCGAACAAAAAAAAAAAAAAACATATAAATAAATAAAAATATATGCGATTCCTGTAGTCAATTTTTATTGTTAAAATGTTCGTCTTTGTATTGCGGAAATAATTTGTAACTTTTATCAGAGCAAATATCTCATTTAATTAAGACTATAATATTTGTGTTGTATAACGCTTCGGGCGATAAATCTCTCAATTTAGGTGCCAATTGGAGGCAAGGAACAAATGTTGCGACATCTAGCTAATTCCCGTAATTAAATATCTGCACGCACGGCCCATTAAAATTATAATTCATGTTTTAAACACTTGCAGACACACAAAAAAAAAAAAAAAAAAACAGAAACCACAAAGAGCTAACAAGAATAGGCCTCTTTTGAATATTTATTATGGTCATCTGTTCACAACCACGTTTTCCAAACTCACAGATACATTGTCTATGTGTGTGTGTGTGTGCGTGTATATATTATAATTTGGCGGATCTGATAGAAACCACATTAAAATATATTAATTTCCAGCCAAATGTCACATCAGTTGCGTCAGCAGAAAGAATACAACTTTTGGACATCTCTTTAATTGTGCTTATGATTTATGCAAATTTATCCTTTATAGAAACACGCTCACATCTACATACTAGTCAAGGCAGAGCGAATTTTATTTCTTGTCAAGCTGCTTTAGATTTATATTTATGTTAATCAGCGCATACTACAGCACAGCTTCAGCCAAACCAGACCGGACCAGACCGGACCGACCAACTAGTTCGGTTTCGGTTTCAAATCTTGGCTATGCTCTTTGAGGAAGTTCAAGTATACACAACAAGGTATATTTTCGATTGTCTATTTTGTTTCAATGGAATACTGTAGCGCCGTTTGATCATTGACTTTGATTGAAAATCAAAACAAAACAATTTATATGCTTCTGGTTTTTTTTGTTAACCACAAACAAGGAAAACTCGGGATTTTTTTTTTGACCATTGAAAAAAATGATCTGAACTTCAACTTGTTCAAAATATTGATATATAGTACTAATATGGCCTTTGCTGCGAGGTTCGCGAAATACAGTGAAATCGAATGTCTGAATATGAATTTTGGAATATTAATATTGTATAATGCTCTTTATCATTTCGAAATTATATTATATAAATTGTTGTACTTTTTTTTTTTTTTAAACGTTTCGATTGACATTTATTTAACATTTGAAACTGGTGTTTTAAGAATAAATTTTAATTGCCCCGGCATATTCCCGACTGCCTATTCCGTTGCCGGTTTCTAGACGATTCTTTTAATTTCTTTCTTTTTTTTTTTTGTCGGTTATTTGAATAATTTGCAATGCAATAAATCCGGCTAATAATTAACTTTTACCATTTGTATATTTATTGACATGCGAATTAAAATAATACACATTCTAGACGTTGTTTTGTTGTTGGTATTGTTATGCGATCTGGCAATCGATGTTTCGAATTTGTTTTTAATTGCCTACACAGGTTGCTAACGGTTTCTTTGAGAGTGTAGCTATAATTTTTGCCATTTAAAAATTTATTAAGTAGCTGTGAAATTTCATTAAAGTAAACCCACTTGAGCAACGAATTTTTGAACAGTTTTTTAAAGGTGGTCCAGAAAACGTGTTTACCGAAAAAGCCAACACCAAAAACAAAAAAAAAAAAAAAGAAACCATTAATATGTTAGTCCGATCAAGGACACGGCTGGCAAGTTGCCAGCCGTTGCAACCAGTTTGGAATGGGCAATTTATTGCCCCAATTGGAGGCCATTGGCATTGAAATCCTTGTGCTGGTGAATCTGCCAGCGAGGGTCACGTTCGGGGATTGGAGCGATTTTTATCGGATTCCACGTAAAACCTGTTGGTCAGAATACTTTGTGGGAATTATGTAATATCATTTTACAAACATCCAGCTCAAGCGAAAGTTTTTTGTTTTTTTTTTGTTTCGTGTTCGCATAAATCAAGTGTTTATTATAATTAGCCAAAGAGCCGAAGAGCTGATCCAGCATCGGTTTTGAAGCCTGTGATTAAGACAATCACTCATTGGGCGCTTAAGTGACTTCAAGAGCAACTCAAGCCAAACTCAAACGGAAGGTGCTCGAGCCGTGGCCAAAGCCGAAACGCATTTGATTAATGGTCAGCGAAGAGTGCTGCATTTCTAGCAGCGCGCTGTAAATTAGCCAGGTGGTAGATTGGTATGTGTGTGGTATGTGTGTGTGTGTGTGTGTGTGAGTGCAAATCGAGCCAAAAAAATTGGAGCAGTGTCGTTCACACGCGCCGACAGACACACAAGGCTGTTAAGTGAACTGCGGCCCAAGTCAAAACAAAAGCGAATTAGAAATACACATAAAATCTGTATCTACATAAATAAATACACAAATAAATCTGCCTACATATGTGTGTGTGTGTGTGTGTGCGTCTATATGTTTATCGGCTTATGTGCGATTGTAGCGGGTTCAACTCGCTTTAAGATGCTGCTGCTGCCGCTTAACACATTCTACGCGTCTTGGCCAAATTTGTGCGAGCTCTGCGACAAATAAAAATCGAAAATCAAAACCAAAAATTAATTTAAAATAAACGATGCGCTGAACGGGTTATTTAATTTTAACACGAACTGGTTCGCTTTTGCTGTACCTACATATGCCTGTATATAGACATGTATATATGTATATATCTATATATATATGTAGGTGTGGTATTTGCTGTAGACAGAAAGGCTCTGTATTCTACGCCCAAAAAATTTACAAGTTTCACATGCAAATTTTTCAAGTTTAGAGCTTACAATATTAAATCCGAATTTATTGATGTCGCTCGTCAGCGAGTGGACTTTAATAATTGCCCCAACTTGGGTTCAAGTTCGACGCCACTGGCAACAAACACAAAAGATTTGTCAGCAATAATTCAGCTAATTGGTAACGTTTAAGCAAAGTTCACAGATAAACGGTTTCCGTGTGTTTCTATCCAACTTGCTCAACTGCCAAAAGTATGCTATAGTAAAGTGCACGGCGAATCCTTTTCGCTGGTGCACTTCGCCGCAATTCGCCGCAGTTGAAGTTTGTGTGCAGCGTTGCCAACCGACATTTAATTGCGTCTGTCGAACGCCGCCCCTCGCCGTTGTCTCCGCTGTGTCTGTCATATTGACTGAAGGTTAGTTGGACAAGTTTTCAGATTTTCTGTGAATTAAAATGAACACGATATAAAATAAATAAATGTATAGAAATATAATTTGGTTTTAGGCAAAGGCTGTGGTCAGCACACCGCGAATAGTTTGTAGACCAAAAAAACCACATACAACAACAACAGCAACAAAATATACAAAAAAAAACACTGAGCACCCAACTATTTATTAGCTTTAATTTGAATTTCGTATAATGCTGCGAACAAAACTTGTTGAGCCGCTTCTGCAAAGATGCTTCTACATATTTCAAAAAAAAATTAAATACAAAATAAAAGTAACAGCAACAACAACAGCAACAAAAATCAAGTTCACCTCGAGTATATCAAATTTGTATAAAATTCATCAGTCAACAAATACGTCAGCTGAAAATATGTATATATGCTCGAAGCCACAAGATTTGTGTTATGCAAAACAGAGGAAGCACTGCGGTCGCCAAAGCCAACATCAAAGATATTAAGATACATTGAGACAAAGTTGCAAAGATACCACACAGATACTTCTGTATGTTTTTCAGTGTACCCCATCGCAGTGTACCTGTTGAGCATCGATTAGCGTTTTAGTTGGCGCCTTAATGATTTTCACTAATATTTCAGACATAAATCAGTCACTTGTTTAGCCATTGGACATGGCTTCAGCCAAATGCTGTTCCCTCGGATCGAATTCTTCTTTTCTGTGTATTTTCGGTGCGAGCTACCATGCGCACATTTATAATTATAATTATATCTTTTATACGCTTGTAGACAATATGTTTAATGATTCGCTATTATTGTGGCTTTAATAAATACATACATAAAAATTCTGTTGGTATTGCGTTTTGTGAAGACTGCAACCGCAAATAAGTTTCAAGACTGCAGATATCACGACTTTTAAAAAACAACTTTTAAAGCTACTTAAGTTCTTCTAAATAGTGGGCGTAATTGCTTTATTGATTTACCGTTCTGCGGTGGGCGTGCAGAATGTGTACAAAAACAGAAACCAGATTTTCTATCCAACATTTGCACAATATTTTTTCAAATTGAATTGTGTTGAAAAACAATACTTAAAAGGTTATTTAAATTTAATGAGATGTGCTGCTTGCCCCCAATAAAATATCAAGTTAAATTTGGTAGATGATAATGAGCTAACGTATTAATAAATTCACGAAAACCTTTAAAATATTTAAAAAACATTTTTTTAAAACTCAAATTTTGACTTGCATACTTTACTACACGGAAGCAGAATACTTTATGCAGCATACTTTTAGGCACAAAAATTATTTACAGAATGTTCCAATAAAGCATAATAAACAACGAAAATACAACGAAAAAAAAGAAAAACTAGAAAACGTTTTGTTCGATTATACCTATTAAATACTCTATTATATAGTACTTCGATGTTGGTAATGTTGCTCTTGAGTTATAATCAAGTTTTTTATATAGAAATAATTTTTTTGTGTACATTTTGGACACTTTAAGTAAACAAATTGCGATTTATAATTTACTAATTATATCATTTATTACATTATATCGTTTTTGTAATCGTTGTGCAGTTGACTTAACAATTAAACGAAGATTCGTACACTAGCTACGCATTATTTTATAGGACAAGCTAAAACATAATACATAGATACAAAAAAAAAAAAAATGCAAAAAAAAAGTACAATATCAATTACAAACACATACACACATACACATACATACAATATACGCAGACATACATTCACAAATGATCGGGCCCTAACATCGGGCATACACATAAAGCTTAACTAGAGGTAATCGCCCCGACAGGAGATTACTTACTTAGTTGTGGCGGCTGAATGACAACAGAATTATATTTAGATGTAATATATCTCGAATTTGCTTATGACATAGACTATAGCTAGGCATGCTCTATATGTACAGTTGATAAACTAGAAGATACACTTTGCGTATGGGCATAGTTCGTAGTTCGCAGCTTAAAGTTAGATCTGCAATTGCAATTTCATACAGATTCAGATACAATTATTTTGGATGCAACAAGTCTTTTTGAATGTGAATGCTTCGTTACCGCCTGGGGCCTGGCCACAGTTCACAGCTAACGGCTTCCAGCTTACAGCTCCGTCGAGTACTCCTCGGGATTAATGTTGAACTTGCGCCAACAGATGTGCTCGCCGGCACCCGTCGACGTGGGCGGAGGCAGCTTGTGCGTGTTCACATTCACCACTGAGCTCGCCGAGCGTTTGATGTGCGCGTTGGGCGCGTGCAGCGCCGCTGCCGGCGCCAGGCAACCCGTTGAGCGGCCCAGCGGATTACGAGACATGGCCAAGTTGCCGTTGCCGTTGCCGTTGCTGTTAACGTTGCCATTAGCCTTGCCATTGTCATTGCCGTAGGTGATGGACTCATTGGAGGGCGAGATCTCAATGCGTGTAGCATGGCTGCCACTGCCGCCGTCGGACAGACGTCTGATGTAGACCACCTCGCGGTGCTTCTCGACGGTCGTCGGGCCCGTCGGGCCGCGGTTCAAGGTCTGCGGCTGGGCGGTTTGGCGCGTTCGTTGCGAATAGCGCAGCGGTTTGCCGTCGCTGGCCTGGAATGGCACGTACTGGTGCGTGATGCCCGGAAACTTGTCCACGCTGATGTCCTCCTCGATGGCCGAGTCGCCGAACATGGAGCCGCTGTAGTTGGGGGAACTGTTGCCCGGCGTCGAGGATTTCCAGTGCGTCTGCTGCGGATGCGTCACCTGGCCATTGGGACCGCCAAACTTCTGTGCGCTCGAGTACTGGCCCTTCTTGATGGAGTGCGTGTAGTCGCGGGTGCCGCGGCGACGCAGGGTGAAGTCGCGACGTCCGGTGTCCTGGCAGACGGAGCGCCATTGCTTCCAGGAGTGGCGTGCCAGTGGATCGGCCGGTCCCCATTCCTTGGCCGGCTTGGAGGCCTCGCAAATCATGCCAAAGAAATTGTACTCCACCTGGCGGAAGATCTGCACGCAGGCAATGATCATGATCACCGCCAGGGCGAACAGTATTGGCGCCCAACGTGGCAGGTAGCCCGCCAGCAGATCAAACTGATCATCGTCGGCGCACCACCAGACCAGTATCCCAGTTAGGATGGCCGGACAGCTGCACCACAGCCACATCCAGCCACGGAAAATGGGTCGTCCAATCGAGAACTCCAGATCCGTATAGATATTCTTGGCTCCATAGATCCACGTGATCGCAATCAGCTCAAACACCAGCGCCGTGATGACCAGTGTGCCCACAATTCGCGAGTCGAGGACACGGGCAATCAGGAATTTGGGCGCTGCAAAGGACATGACCGCAACCACGAGGGCGATCAGGCAAATGACATAGTTGGGCCGACGGGGCACCAGCCGGGTGGATGTGTAGACCGCCACGGTGATGGAGACCAGTGCCGAGAGGATGATCAGCGCAAAGATGAGCGAGGGTATCAGGTGACGCAGCAGCTCACTCTCCGACTGAGCGCCGTACAGGACGCGATCGTAGATGGCGGTCAGCGGCTTCAGCTCGTCCATCAGCTGAAAGCCGTTGGACGAGAAATCGAACTGGACCATGAACAGGGTCACAGCGATGGCATTGATCAATAAATTGAAGCACAGATACACCACAGAGGTGCGCACTGCGTCGCCCTTGTAGAGGAACTTGCCCGTCAGCATTGGCATCGCGCCGAAGCCGCAATTGACCGAGAACAGCACCTGGACGAGCGCATTGAACCAGATGTTGCTCTCGCCCAGCAGCAGTTTGTCGAAGGTCCACAGCTCGGGAAAGTAGTGCCTGGAGAAGGAGTTGCGCACCTCCCAGCCAGTCAGGGCGCAGAGCAGACAGAGTCCAGCCAGGCCGTAAACAAACAGGCTGCGGCGCAGAATTTTGCCATTGTGAGTACTGCAAGGAAAGATTATATATATATAAGATTAGATACTTCACATAGTTAGTTATATGATAAAGATTCAACGCACCACAACATGACCACTATCCAGAGACCAATTAGGCCAGCGGCCAGCAGTCCAAAGTAGAGTGGATTTCGCCAGAAGGGCGTCAGAAACGTCTGCTGCAGGCACTCCTGTCCACTGTTGCCGGTCACCGTATACCCATGCTGGTAATAGGGATTTGATTAGAATTGTTAACCGCGGGGGGATACTCTGTAACACTTACCATGCTCAGCTTTAGGTTGCCCACGCACTCGCGAAAGGGTATGCCGTTGGAGGCGAACATTCCTATATAGGCCAGCGCGAGCACAGCCTGCAAGGATATCCAGATGGCCGACACCCACGAAGCAAAGCGGCTGATAATGCTAGCCCCTGCAGAGTTGAGAAATACATTTTGTTTTGTAAGATAGAGCAATAAAATACAAAAAAATTCTAGTCACAAATATTTCAGGAATCATTCAGTAGTCTATTAAAAAAGAGTAATAGAACTCTTCTTGCAAGGGCCCTAAACAGTGTGCAAATATATTTTCATTGACATACCCGTTTTTCTTGTTCTTAATTTTTCTGAAATCAGTCTACCTTTCTTTTTTGTAGTTTCTAGTTTACTTTTGTAGTTAGTTTAGTTTAGTTTTTGTAATTTACTTTACTTAATTTTAATGTGACTCAAAAGCAAGCTCAAGGTTTCATTAAGTTGGTCAACCCTCAAGACACCTTCGATGTCATGTCACTGAGGTCGTCATGCAAGCTCATGACAGGTCATCGAGGATGTCACCAACGAGCAACCATAAATTTATAAAATGTAAAGAGCACTTCCTTTCTATACTATTATCCTTGATTGTTACAATAGGCGTTGCCCGCCGACAGCAAACATAAATCAAATATTTATTTCAAACATAATTTTATTGCAAAAAATAAACAACTTTTGCATTTCAAGGCTTTTAGGCTTTTTGCAATCAGCAAAATCATTTTGTAAGCAAAAGTTTAAAGTAAATTCAAAAAAAAAAGGGGCGATACAGCTATGGCATTCCTTTGCAGCACCCAGCATTATGTGGTATTATACTGAGGTCTTTTTTCGAAGGTGTTGTGTCGTAATTTGCAGTTTCATTTTTGCTTTTTGCCATTATTAGTATGTTGCTCATATTGCTCATATTTTTGAATATCGTTTTGTTTCTCGTTACAATTGATTTACTTTTTGGTTTATACTTTTGTTCATTTAGAATTTGCCTTAAACGTCTCTATGGTTATTTTTTGTGGACGCGCGCTCTCCGCCAGCACCTCTCCTCAAAGGCTGGGCCTGGCTGCCAGGCTGTTTGAACTCACAAACTCAACTGCACCGGGTGGTTGTTGCTTGGCTTGCGAGGAGGATTTGGGATTTGAGAGGGAACCACGGTTCCAGCCAGTTGTCGGGTTTCCCCTCCATCCGTGTTGTCTCTGACTCGCTTCTCCTCGCAGGATGTTGTTTGTTTACATGTGTGGGGGACACGCACACATATAAGGCCAGCAGCACACACAGGGTTGCGGTTGCTTTGGGCCCACCAGAGCTAGCCCCCCCGCGGGGCTCTCTCTTTGTCCAGCCCGGAGTCCTGCTCGGCCACTGCGGATTCGTGCCGGTTTTGGACGCGCGCCGGCGATTACACGAACGGGACACACACACCAATGCATTTTTTGCAAGTTTTTAATATTTTTTTTGCGATTTTTCAAGTTTTTTGTGTTTTTTTTTTTGCTTTTGTTGTCCTGATAACACGATGATGATATCTTTATCTACTAGGTCACATTTATTTAAGTTTAGTTTTCGTCTTTTTTTTAGTGTATTTTTTCATTTTATGTGTTTTTATTAGTTTTTTTGTTTGCATTGATATACTTTTGGTCTTGATAGTTGTTGTTGTTGTTTTTGTTCATTTTATTTTATCTTTGCGTTTCGTGATTTCGATTTTCTTGTTTAGACTTTTTGTTGTTGTTGTTGTTTCGCTTTTATTTTATATTTATATATAAGGTTTTGCTCTCTTGGGCTTCCATTTTGCAGCATTTGCGCAATGTGCATTATATATATGTGTATATTGCGACAAATATGCATATATATATTGTGCACATTTGCAGCAGCTGCCTTTAGCTACTGCTTCAGAGAATGACGAAAATTTGTTTGCGGCGCAGTGTTGTTTTGTTTACTGTTGTTGTTGTTTTGTTGTTGTTGTTTGTTTGTTTGTTGTTGTTTTCTCTTCTTTCCTTTGTCTCTCAATCGTAACTTCTTCTTCTGCTTAAAACCACCCCAAGGGACACAATTTTCAGAGTGGGGGTTTGAACGGGCTGTGTCCAACCGTCGTTGCTGCGGAATGCACGACCGCCCCAACAGCATCAACAAGGATATCTCATATTTAAGCTGCATCCGAGCGAATTGCAATTTGAGAATTACAAGCCAACAGAATTGCAGTCCAAATTGTGCAAGCTTTTGCGCCAAAGCTTTATCCTGCACGGGGGCTGCAATGCACAGCTTTTGCTAGCCATACAAAGGGGTTGCACACACACACACACACACACACAGAGACTGACAATGAAATCGTTTAAACAGTTGCTTACCTTTGAATATGGGCGAGGCGCGCCAGGTGTGCGCCGCCCCCTGACCGAGAAACTGGCCAACCGATATCTCGAGCAGTATCATGGGCAGGCCGACTAGAAACAGCAGCACCACATACGGCACAAGGTACGCGGAGCCGTAGTGATCCAGTTCGCGTGGGAAGCGCACCACATTCGCGTAGCTGACATTCAGGCAAATGCACAAAAC
The DNA here is from genome assembly GCA_004143765.1 of Drosophila melanica. Lineage (NCBI taxonomy): Eukaryota > Metazoa > Arthropoda > Insecta > Diptera > Drosophilidae > Drosophila > Drosophila melanica. The sequence goes on along the minus strand of SCDT01000590.1, from coordinate 15,945 downwards.
AAGGCCGCGAAACACCGAGCATTTTGTCTGCAAAGAGTGGAAAGGGGGGAAATGCATTAGTCAAACAATAAAAATATGGTAAAGACAGGTGTCACCAGCATCCGCCGGTAAATGCAAAAAAAAAGAAAAGAAACCAAGAAATAAATAAAAATAAAATAAATAAAAAAAACAAAAACAAAACCAAACACCCACAAAATAAACTCATTTCCGGCACTTCCGCTTGCGACTTGTGTAATTTTTCTCTCTTTCATATTTATTTACTTTCGGTTAACAATTTGCTTTATGTTTATTTGTTTTACGCGTCTATTTCGCACAGACTCCAACACACACACACACACACACACACACACACACACACAAAGAGAGTGCTTACCATTTGGGTTCTTATATATTTATCTAACGCGT
>SCDT01000590.1:0-15513 GCA_004143765.1 Drosophila melanica | reverse complement strand
CAAAAGAAAGTGCGGCCCATTACGAGGGTCTGTGGAAGAGGCCAAAATGCCGCTGACTGCAAAATGTGCCGCATAAGCCCATTAGATGCGGAGCAAAAAAAACCAACAACAACAGCAACAGCTGTACTTTCAAATCCACAAAAAAATAAATAACATAATAACTCAAAGCAAAAATTACAAAAAAAAAAAAGTATATATATATAGACTAAGGTATATATAATATAAAATCGCTGGCTACTGGAACGCTTTTAAGTGAAATTCATTCAAGAGAGCGCGCACAGCGACGCGCAGTTAATCGGACGAATGGACAGACGGGCCGACGGACGAGCAACGTGACGCCCAAGTAAACGCAGTTAATAAAGCGAAAACCGCACAGTGAAAATGTAAACAAAAGCCAAACGGCCCAACCTCAAGCCGAGCTCTTAAAATATGGCTAACAACAAAAAAAAAATTAGTATATCACACGCCATATAATGCATAGATATAGATACACACACACACACACATGCATTCACACCCCCATCTTGCACCCACCGCACCACAATTTACACATTTTATATAATCGTTGCTGTTCACTTACTTTGCGATAATATCTAAAGGGCACATCCTCATGGACAACATATAGATAATCGGCTAGATACTTTGTTGTTGGTATTTCCATCTTGGGACAGATTTTGTATTGCTTATAGGTGCAAAAGAATTTGTCATTTTCTTGCATTTGATATGATTTGCATATAATTAACGTAGAATTGCCTCTTTATGAAATTTTGACAACTATAAAAATTAAATATATTGATAATTGCACTTATTTATTTAATTCTTTTAAATTAAACTTTTTTGTAAATGTTCCAGTTTTTAAAGCCTTGATTTTATTTCGAGCTTATTTCGGATACGACTTTTAGCATTTTAATTTTTATGTCACAAAAAAAACAACATTTAAAAAAATAAATGAAAAATAATCAAAAAAAACGGCGATGACTTTAGGAAATACAGCGAAACGCATACGAATCTGTGTGTGTGTGTGTGTTGTGTGTGTGTGTGTGTGTGTGTGTGTGTATGTGGAACGAGTTATCGCGTTGCGACGCGGGTCGCTTTAAATATTAATTGACAACACCTTCGTCGTTTGGGTTAGCCCTGAACCGCTTATTGAATGTCTTTTGCGAATTGGCAACGCGAGCGTCATAGACGACGCATCGTATATCAGCAGCGATTTGCGCCGAAAACCGACGCGTGCTGGTTCCGTAAACGAAGACAAACGGCAGGCACTGTTATAAGATATGCAATCGAAGACATGAGCATGCGCATGAGCATAAACACGAGACAGGCGCGGACACGCGGCGTATGCGTAATGCAGCCAAATGCAATCGATCGGTAAAATTTGTCACGCACACACACACACTCATACCCGTTTGACTCGTATTCAGTTTGGGAATTGCATTCGATACGCGTTGCGAGCACCACTCATCACCGGAGCAGCGTCGACTGGCGACTGCGGCAACGTGGAGAATCTCCGCACAACGAAAAATCGCGCGCAGACGAATTTTGATTGGAAAATTCGAATGAGAAAATAATGCGAAACGAGTTTTGTTTTTCCATTAATATCTCAACCGACGACGATTTATGCGATTTTCCACTTTTCTATCGCAGCGCTGTGAATGAAATACATACACTGCAGCTAAAGTTTGGAGCTGAAGCACTGAATCGGGGCTTGGGTCTGGGTCTGGGTCTGGGTGTGGGCTTGGGGGCGGCGGAGGCGGAGGCGGAGGAGACTTAGCGACTGTGCGACTGACACTGGGGGCGAGCACACGTAGCGTGCGAGCGAGCATGAACCGAACCGAACCGAGCTGCTCTCTCATTAATGCAGAACTGACGCTGCCCGGGCGGCTTGGCGTCTCGTTAAGCGTGGCTTTCTACACGAACAGTCGCTGCGCTCAGTCAGCGTACCGCTGATGGAGCCGAAGCACAGCCGAATGCCGCTTCGTTTCTTGAAATGTGAGCATATTCTTTGTGGGTTGCCCAACAACAAGAAAAGTGTTTGATATACATTTTGCCGCGTCTTGTTAAACACATTTTATGTGTTTTTTTTTTTATTTCTGTTATCGCGATGTGTTTGTGTGTGTGCGTGTTTTTCACTCGTAAAACACCCACAAGCCGCGACTGCGCAGCAGGTCGCTCTAATTGAAAGTTCTGAAGACGCTGGCTAGAAAATCGTTGACGTTCCCATGCCGTGAACATAATTAACTCTCCTCCATGGGCAGAGCAGGAAGTGTGCTAACACATAAAAATAAATAAATATAAATATAAATAAATAAAGCAACAACACAAATGGAAACCTGTCCATTAGTTTCTGCTTCAGTCTTCTCACAGTTAAATTAAATTTCATTTTAACACGTTCTAAGCAACATATTTTCATAATTTTCTTTTTTTTTTTCGTAATTATTATGTAAGCATGCGAGCGAAACTGGCGCATCGGCTCGAACATGATCCCAGGTCCCCTTTTGTCTGGGCGCATAATTAACAGCGCTCACTGTACAGCATACAACAATAACAAACGATTCCAGCCAAAGCGCGTTAATAGAAAATAAAAAAAATATATTAACTGACGCACACGTTCTCAACTTGAGCACAAAATAGAGAAAAAAAAAAATAATAATAATAATAATGTGCTGGATATTTGGCATTAGTCAGATACAAGTTGAGCACGGAAATTCAAATACAAATTGTTTATTTATTGGCCATCTATTGGCTGATTGAGGTGCTGGCCATAAACGTATTCGAGCAACGGAAATGTGAACCCATTGGACAAGCTCTTGATGGATTGATCGAAGCACCGCTGAGAGCGTGACTTTCCCATAATTCTTTTTTTGTAGTGTAAAACTGAATACCCTTATACTTACATAATAATATATATTTTAAATAAGTTTAACAAAGTTTTTAATTTTAGCAAAAGTCAAATCAAATTTTATTTTTAATAAATTGAATGCAAAAATTAATATTTTTATGCAGGGTATTTTGCAATCGCGCACTCTTTACTGTAATTTTTCACGCTCTCTGTTTGTGCTTATATTTTTTTTATTTTTATAGAATTTTGACTTTGCGCCTTACGCTTAGCATTCATAATTGCTTTATTTTCATAAGCATTTGGTGCTGGCTTTTGCCGGGTTGTGTGCCTGGCATTAAAAGTGGCCAAAGTGGCCGTTAAAATGTTGCTTCGTTTGAAAATTAATAATATGTGGCCAAATGAGGCGGCTTGGGTAAAAGCAGTCAAGTGTGGAAACCAGACGAAAGTGGCCCATTAAAAAAAAAAACCCTTTCATTAATTTCTCGTGATTTTCTACATAGAATTGATTCGAATATAGAATTCAACATTCATTTATAGTCATGATGGGTGTCAGTCAGTTTTGTGGCCATATCTCATTTAAGGCGGCTGCTGCTAAACAACAATTACAATTTTTTTTATATAGTTTTTTATGAGTCTCTTTGAATTGTTGAAGCTCGACATGAAATTGGAGTGTGAAAATGCGTTCACAATGAAACGACAGCCACAAAAAGCTGGGTGCAAAAAAAAAAATAATCTTTTGTCAACAGATTGAATAAGAGACGAGCACATTGTACACTCGGACAATCCCTTTTGTATCGTACTCACTTACAGAGCAATGTGGCAAAGTGTAAAAGTGTTTTATTGGGGATGCATCTGTTGGGCACTCGAGCATTGCGGTCTGTCCGTTCGTCCGTCTATCTTACTGACTGGCTGCCCGCCTTATGTGTGACATGGGCTATTGTTTTACGATTATTTTTTTTTTTTTTGGTTTTCGGTTGCGTCTCTTGCGTCTAATCAGTGGCAAGTGAAAGGAATTGGAGTCATGAAGCCATATAGCTGCCATATCGCTAACTAGCCAAGTGCTTCGTTACACCCAACCCGGTAGCGCAGTGTTGCGTTGCGCGCTGCATTGCCCAATTGTCGCTGGGATTCTGTGAAGCGCGCACAACCACAAACGAACACACACACAGACACACAGACACACAAGCACACACACAATTTATTAAAATTCTACTGATCACTGGGCACACACCTCGGCAACGTCTTGTCCACTTTCACTGGCGCTGGCCGCTTTCAAAAGTCTTGTTCGTCCATGCAATTCTAATAACCGCCAATTATCATATTGCTGCCCACAAGCAAACACACACACAACCACACACACACACACACAGCCCGATTCGAGCCGGTTTCGGTTTGAGTATTTGTATCACTGCTTTAATGCAACAAACAAATGACGTCATCAGTCAGCCATCAGTCAGTCGGTCGGTCTGTCCATCAGTCTGTATGTCCGTCATCGAGTCAACCAATATTTCCATTTTGGGGCTGTGGCTCTCAACGCATGAAACGTGCAGCTGGCATCGCCGAATTTGCACCGAAAATCGCTGCACATTTTACGTTTTGTTGAACTTGTTAATCAGCGAATTGGAAACGAAAAGCCATAAGAGATGAAGTAACTGACGCAAGTGTATGTACACAGTGTGTCTATAGGTATTTCTGCTACTGTGTACACCCGCAACACACACACACACACACACACAGAACCACCCGGCGGCCCATTGTGGCAATAAACATTCATAAGTGCATGTGAACAATTATAATTTAAATGTGAATGCGCTTTGTAATGCAATCAAAGCACTCAATTTGAATTGCATTTTTGTAGTGTATTCTATAGTCAATTTATGAGTTTCATTTACAACTTAAGCACGCCCGCATACAAACAAAAGACTTAAGCGACAAACTGCCCAGTGACAGCCTTGAGTATATGCTATTGTTTTTTATATTGCGCCAACATGAATTTAAAATGTGTAGCATACTTTTAGGTATATGCGACATTAATTATGCAGATTTTCGAACTCGAAATAGGCAAGTATCAAATAACTGTCTGTTGTATGTGATTTGATTTTGAACAATTAAACTGAAATTTATACCATAAAAATTTACTTTTTTTAAGTTTAACAAAAAATACACAAAAGATTAAAAAATATTTGAATTTTTTTTAATTTGATAAAGCTGCAATAAATTAATCTAAAATAAATAACAAATCTAAAATGTAATTTTCCAGAATTTTTGGATTTTTCTGTTTTGAAACATTAAAAAAAATCAATAAAAATTACTGTTCATTTATTGAGTATGAATAATTGGATTCATGAATCATTCTTCTTTGTAATTTAGTAGTGTTTTGTTTATAGCAATCCCAACTATATAGAAGCATTCATTCAACTGTTTCAGGCAGTTAAATAAGTTTAATTAAATTGAATGTCTTTTAAAATGGATAATTTGAATTGAAGCACAACAGCTGAATTAGCCGTTGCTAATTTGAAATTAAGAAAAGCTAAACCGAAATGAAAAACCTAATTAAAACCAATTAGCAGCTCTTTGGCATATTTACAGCGTGCACTTTGCACTCATTTCAGAACATGTGAATACAAAATGCAATTAGCACAAATTGTTAAATGCCGCTAGAAACTCACTCAAATTAAAAAAAAAAACAAAAAAAGAAGAAGAGGAAGCAATTGGACGCCTCGGAGGGCAGTGGAAAAGCAAATGAACGATGGTCGCAGTCCCAGCCCAGCCCAGCCCAGTCCAGTCCGACAGTGGCTCAGTAACCCAAATAAATTTCAAACGGGCGTACTAACTAATGCCGAAACTAGTTTAACGATGTTGTACAGACAACCCTATAAAGCAGGCACATTAAGCCGGACAACGGATCGCCGGATTGCTGTGAGTGGAAAAACAAAGACTTAGCCCGATTTTTGACAAACGAGTCGAAATTTATTTTGAGATGTCAACAAAGAGTTGTGCTATTTTTTATTTCTCTATTATTGTTTTAGTTGTCAAGGCCCGTTTTGAATGCGGCGAGGAACGAGTTTTTCTTCACTGATCAGCAGCCGAACATCAACACTCGATATGATAATAAACAAATAAACACAAAAAAGACGCAAATAAAAAGCGCGAAAATTAATGCAAGATTAAATGCCGCGTGCACAGTGCTCAACATAAGTCTACAGCCACGGAAGCATTTGCGCTTGGATAAGCCGCAACTGTTGACTATTTCGTATCACACGTAGCCAACATGATCGTAACAATCATAGACGATTTTAGGCGCCGCGATTGATCGATTCTGTGTCTGCTTCTCACTCAACGCTCGTGTCACGTACAATCTAAATTTCAACGAGTGAGAAATTGATTCATTCATCAGCTATTTGGCGCCATAACAACTGATAAGCAACGGTAAATACATATTAAAACGAAAAACAAAGATAACGCTGGAGATAATATTGTAAAATGACTAGATAAATCTTGAGTATGCGTTGTGAAATGGCAAATGACTCTGTTCAAGATTATTCTATAAGTTTTGAATTAAATGTAAATTTAACCCTTTTTAAGAATCTTTTAGGTTAATAAAGAATTTCAGAATTTATCAACAGCGACTAAAATGTATCTCACATCAACAATAGATGAGTTAATAGCCAGTTAAATGCCAGACTCGATAGATAAATATGCATTAGACTCAACCCAAATGGCTCATTTATTATAAATGTTTAAAAGTTGCAGTCAAAAGCACAACTTATGTGCAATTATTGATCTATAAATATCTCAAAAGCAGCTGTCTTACCTGTTGATTTGACTCATCCTCCGCGGCGGGCAAAAGCTTTGCATTGCTGGCCGTTGTGATATTGTGCGCAGAGTGGGCCGAGGCCGAGGCCGAGACGGAGGAGTAGTTCTTCGAGACGCCGTCGTGCAGGTCGTGCTCGTGGTAGCCCTGTATGTCCGTCAGTGTGTTGTTGCTGCCGCTGAGCGTGATGATTCCGCTGGAGCTGATGCGACCCGAGGTGGCTGTGGTGCGGCCGCCGCCGCTGTCAACCACACTGGATACCGTTGAGATGCAGCTGCGCGTTGTCTGCGGCGAGGGTGTCACCGCTGGCATTTCCGCGTCGGGGTCCTTCGCACGACGCATATTCAGCCAGGACATGCGCTGCGGCTGGCGGCGGTCGAGAGTGGTCGCGTTGCTGACGCCGCCGGCGCCGCCAATGTAGACGCAGGTGGGCGCCACATTTAAATCGCTGCGCAGGCGCTGTTCGCTGTCGGGGCGTGGCAGTGTTGCCATCCCGCCAGATATTTCCTTATAGGTGGGCGTGGCCGAGGGCTTAACGCTCCTAGGCAGGCTGAGCTGCTCGACGAGGGTCGCGTCGCTGCTGCGGGTCTCGTAATTGCTGCTCATCGATCAGATCTGGCAGAGAGATAAATAGAGAAAGAGAGAGGTGAGAAGTGAGAAGTCGTACGGCAGCTTATTAATGAGTTCAAAAACCTAACCGGCCACAATTCACACGAAATCCAAAATATCCGCTTAAACACATTTCAAACGAAATAATGTGAATCATTTATTTTTTTTCATAAATTTTGTATTTTTGGATTTGGCGATTTGAATGGAGATTTGCATGCGAATCGCATACATATTCAGTTTGATTGCAGAACAATAAGCCAAATCGCAGACGAAATCGGTTATCGAAAGTAAAATTTTGCAGCTAGATATGAGAAAGTGAAAGGCAATATTCTGGAGTGATTACAATGGATATGGATGCGGCATATTATGTGGGATTATGACACTCTGGCCGACTTTCATTAAGTTCTGTTTTTTTGTGTGTTTCTTCTTCTTTTTATTATACAATACAAAATCATGCTATGTGGCAATAACTTCTGTTTGCAAAATTTCACTCGGCCGAATTCAGCTGCGCGTTTTTTTTTTTTTTTATCTCTCTTTGGCAGTGAAAACATTGTCCCACACAGAAAGTATACGAAAATAAAACGTGTAAACAGAGTCGTAAAAAACAACTGTTTCAACACAAAAGTGAAACAAGAACACGGCTGGAGTAACTCTAAAGAATTTTATATAAGTATAACAAAAAAGAAACTGATAATTGGAAAATAGCACTTAAATAGCAAAAAATTATTTTTATGTATCTCAAATTTGTTGTACATATTTTGAATGCTTTTACCTTTTTCTATATATATTTTAATACAAGACTTAATATGCCTAAATAATTTTGTAACTCCACTTTTGATTTCTATAAGCTTTTTTGCTTTTTCTTTAACATTCCCGTTAGTGAATATGGTCTGACTATAAACAATAATAAATGCAATTTATACGCACGTTGAAAGCGGCTTATAAAAAATGTTAATTAAGTCAAGAGCGCCTCTGAATTTGTTTTGCATGAAAACAATTTCGTTGAGTGACTCAACTGATCTATCGGAAAAGGTACAATCAGAGTTGTGTCATTATATTAATGACTCTGTTTCTGTGTTTCTCTGTTTGTTTGTTTGTTTGTTTTGCTTGGCAAACGAAAACAAGCCAAACATCTTATCGTCACGATGGCACACATTTTATCTGGCCATGTTAGCTTGAAGCAACCTTACACACACAAAACACACACACACACACACATACACTTGCTTACTAAAAATAACAGCTCTTATCACAATCACTTGGAATGCACATTTTACAAAATAATTATGCACGCTTGCACAAATCAATGAGCGGAGCTCAAAATGTTTATGAGCAAAAACACCAGCAACACCTACAACAACAACAACAACAATGGTCAACAGCTTTTATCACGAGTTCGTTGCCACTGCCGATCATAAACCAGGCCAACAGCAACACCCTCTTTCGATTCGTATCTCAGTCTTGAAAGCATTTTAAACAAATTTCAAGACTGCAATCGCCTGTTCAACAAAAAAAAAATAAAATAAACGAAAAAAAAAAGAAAAGCAAAATACTTCACTTCATTTGTATAAAATGTTTACGAGCTGACGTCGGCGCTCTTAACGCAAATTAAGGCACCAAAGTGGACGTCGCGTCGGTTACGGCTGTTTATTATTGAAATTTTTGCAAAAGAAACGTGGCGCCGGCCACACTGAAAATTTGCAATCGATACAGATACAGACACAGATTAAGATACAGATACGAATAATGCTTGAGATGCAGATACGGACAAGTGATATGCACTCACACACCAAAAATGCCGCAGACAGGCGAGTGTATACACTAAGAGAAAAAATGCAGTTTACTTTTCTGATAAAAAATGCACTCGTCAACAAAATTTAAGAAGTGTGCCTAAAAATTCTTAATTAAGAAAAATTAAAATATACAAAATCCATTTTTTTTTTGTTATTTAAGAAAAAATATTTATTTATAACAAACATTTTTCTATATTCGTGTGTAATTTTTTATTTTGGAAGATTCTTTAAAATTGTCATTTTATTTTCATACTCTTGTTTATCGAATTTAAAATAATATTTCTTTTACAATATTCCAAAATTGAGTTGTACTGAATTCATAGCTTTTTTCGCCGAGTGTACGCATATATTGAAGGGCCAAAATTCGCTGGACCGTTGGCACTTGGTCGCTAGTCAGTGTCTGGAACGGAAACGGAGCCGCAGCCGCAGCACTTGGTAGTGGCATTAGGCGACACACAGTACAGGCCGCCCTCGAATGGCGACTACTGCATCAAGTTTCAGGTTATTAACAGGTAAGCGTTGCCGTAAAGTGCTCGTACATCATTATGAGCCGAACCAAACACTTGACAGCCTTTCTGTTGCTTTTCTTTGTGCACTCAAATTGAACGGCGACAAGTACAACAACAACACTAACAACAACAACAACAACAACATGATGTAGATACAAGAAAAACAAAGTATGACAATGTGGATGCATTGTGCACGACTGTTCGCATGATAAAGGTTCTGACATGCCACCACCACCACCAGCACCATCATCATCAGCAGCAGCAGCACCACCAGCACCACTAATGCCAACAGACGCCGCAGTCAGCAGCGCGTAACCACAACAAACTCGAACTTAAACTCAAACACACGCTCAAACTCGGACTCGGACTCGGAACTGCGACCAAAGTCTGGAACTGAAAGTCTGTTGCCACTGCCAAGTTGAACATTAACATGCCACTATTTGGCCCAAACTGCACTTGAGCCTGCCGGCAAAATAAAAGCGCTTTTGTTATCGTTGCTTTGGCCATAAACCGAGCCAAATTTTTTGTTTAACTCGAAATAGTTCTAGGAAAGAGCAGCCGGATCCATAAAAATAAAGCGGTCTGGAATCACCAGCGTTACGACTTGTTAGCTATAAGTTTGTTGCGATGTGTGCAAAAATTATGCGCCTTAACTGCAGCTGCTAAATATTCAGTCAAGTTGCGAGGGGGCGTAATAAATAGAAAAAATATAACAAGCTCCAGTGGAAAGTTTAGCTGAAGCAATTACTTTGCATTTGGGTGTTTTGCAAGTCAAAAACATTAACTAACCATTATTTGTTTTACTTGCGAGTTTGCAACATTACCCGGCTTTGTGCGGTCAAAGTCTGATTTGTTACACATAAGAAACATAGAAAGAAAGAGAGAGACAGAGAAAGAGAGGGTAAGAAAAAATAAGGGAGTAAGAGAGAGTGCAGCAGAGAGAGAGAGAAAAAGAGAGCGAAAGTAAGAGGGAGAGAGAATAAGAGAGAGAGAGGGAGGGAGAGAGAGTAAGAGAGAGAGAGGGAGAGAGAGGGAGAGAGAGTAAGAGAGAGAGAGAGAGAGAGTGAGAGAGTGAGAGAGAGAGAGAGAGGGAAAGAAAGATAGAGAGAGAGTGAGAGAGAGAAAGAGAGAGTAAAAGAGAGAGAGTGAAAGAGAGGGTAAGAGAGAGAAAGAGCGAGAGAGAGAGAGAGAAGAAGAGTAAAAAAGAGAGAGAGAGAAGAAGAGTAAAAGAGAGAGAGAGTGAAAGGAAGAGGAAGTGAGAGAGCGAGAAAGGAGAGAGAGCAAGAGAGAGAGAGCAAGAGGGAGAGAGAGCAAGAGAGAGAGAGAGAGCAAGAGGGAGAAAGAGCAAGAGAAATACCAGGAGAGAGAGAGCAAGCGAGAGAAATAGCGAGAATGAAAGAGAGAAATAGCGAGAAAGAGAGAGAGAAATAGAGAGAGAAAGAGAGAGAGAGAGAGCAAGAGGAAGAGAGAGCAAGAGAAAGAGCAGGAGGGAGAGAGAGTGAGAGAGACAGACAGGAGAGAAAAAGTGAGAGAGATAGAGAAGAGAAGAAGAGAGAGAAAGAAAGAAATAAAGAACACTTACCAATAAAAAAAACTGATCCAACACTACTTTTAAATGACGCACACACACACACAAAACCGATCACTGAAAATGCCAGAAGACTGCAGGCATTACTTGAATTTATGAGAATCGCATAGAGCGGTCTAAATTGCTAGACTGTTAATGTAAAGCCGCAAGACTACAGACATAATTTTCTTGAATAACTTCTGCGTGTATTGTCAGTCAACAGCTTTTAAAATTCTCCAGGATGTAAAACTAACATGGGATATTATGTTATATAGCAGATATAGAAAATACCCGACAAAAGTTTGGAAACATATTTTCTTCTTCTGCTAATTTTGTACCAGGGAAATTAATAATTTTTGTGGCGTCTGCAGAATTAGCTTAGAGATAAATTGAATAAAATACCAGCTTCTTAGCTCTAACTCCAACTCTAAAGTATGCGCTTATCGTCAATCAGTCAATCAATCAATCAAAGCTTTTATATGTATACTCAACTCAACAAAAATAACATGTTGCTACTTAAATCAAGAACGATTTTTATTCGTAATTCCACGGAAACGAGAACATAAAATAGTTCTCGACTGCCATTTAATCATATGAACTCTGACCAGCTGCCCGCACAGATCCGGGAAATAGCGTCATTAGTTCAGCTTGACCTTTTGATAGAGCGAAAGTCCAGCATTAAAGCCGCATCATTCAGGGGTTCGGGGTGAGTGCCCGAACCTGAGCCTCAGCCTGAACCTATTAACAAATGTCACAATAATTCAGCTCACAAAATGTAAAACATAGCAACTACTACTTTATATTATTATTATTATATTGTTATTATTCTGTTGGAAATTGTGTAATTAAAATGCGATCGTGTGACTAATTTCAAGAAATATTCGTTCAGCCGCAGGCGCAACAAATTGCAGAAAATGTTTGTATTCGTTACAAATAATTTAGAATAGCTGCAGCAAAAGGTAATTTCTAATGCAGCCGAGGCAAAGCCAGTAGTATCTGTATCTGTGTATCTCTGTGTATCTGTATCTTAGTATATGTATATAATAATTGAAAGTCGCGTCGCTTGAAAAGAAAGGAAAGTAAAACTAGATGAAATTGTTCGTTTGTACGTTTGTTTGTTTCGTTGTCGTTGTTTATTGTTGATTTTGCTGCCAGGCTGCACCGTGAACGAAAGTAAAAACAATAAATAGAAACAAGTTCACCTTAATAGTGGGCATAATAGACGGGCCTGACTATGCGTGGACTGGCACCTGCCAATCCAATAGATACAGATACATATACAGATACATCAGCTGCAGTAGCCAGTTGCGGCGACTTCTCATTTCGCCAGTCGACTTGACACAGTTTCGCATACAGATTATGTAAAATACTAACGATGCACTTGTTAACAAGATACAAGCTACAATATGCTAGCTATATGATACAAAACATGGGTAAAAGTATCTCTGTGTGTGTGTGTGCGTGTGTGTGTGTGTTTTGGTTTGGCGTTGATTGCTTTTTATTGATTGTTCAATCGAATGTAATTAAATGTTGCTCGCTGCCGCGGCCAGTGGTGCAAATCTGTATGCGACACGCCCCACAACAACCACAGCAACAAAATTGACGCTTCATTGATTTCATTTCATTAATTTACAAATGAAATTTGTTTTTTATTTTTACAGTTGTTTTTTGTTTGATTTTCACATTTAGCAACAATTATCAAATTGTGCCCCATTTCAGCAGCTGCCCCACAAAACCGTTTGTGGGGCAACGTAGCGAAAATTCAAGTTTAGATAAAACAATAAGAGCCGAGCATGTCGCGTATTTAAGCCAAATGTAAATTGCGTTAAGCCATAATAAAGATCAAGGCAGATTGTAAAGAGCGACCGCAGCGTGAACATCATCCACATCAATTTTGGCCGGCTTTTATTGTACCAGATTTGAGTTAATAACAACAACAAACTTATAACTGGCCACAAATTGCGTTAATAAAGTGCGCCATTCGAGCGTTAAAAAGAATCAAAAATGTGCACGTCTCTGTCCTTTTGTCACTCTGTCAGTGGGTCAAGAGCATCAAGCGTTAAGCATTTTGCAATTCAATAATAATTATGTTTGAAATCATTTTTGCACCTTAACAGCCTGCTTTTGAGTTGGAGTTGGAGCTTGTCTAGTTATGACTGCTGAGTACCCGCAATGATTTGCATAAATAAAAAAAAAAAAAAGCAAATACATATGTATTTGTATTTCGTGCCGCCCTTGTTATTGCGTTTAATTGCAGGCCCAGGGCTCCAATCCATCCACCTGGCAATCATAATCTATGCAAACAATGCATTGCTCACAAATCGCGCAAATCCCAAGCTAAACGAGCAGCGCCTTTGACTCTGCTGTCCATTAAACAAAAAGCATTCAAACAATGGCAATTATCGGAATCATTAGCCACTAAAATGACCCCCTGCCACACTCGAAACGCCAGCAAATTGAGCTAACAAATACTCAAAGTCAATAGAATCATGTTAGAGGCATGGAAAAAGGCAAACACGAGGCCAAAAAAAAAGGCGTAGTAAACGCAATTATTTATAGAAAACTGACTATGCCGTAATCTCTCGGAAATCAACTGATAAATAAAGCGGGAGCTAATGGCGTTCTCATATTTACATAAACACGTTATAGCATCATCATTTATTATCATTTAATTAAATTCTAATCGAAGATGTTTCTATTTTTGAATTTAATATTCTCTCTGACAAACTTTGGCGACTTCTTATTAAAAGATGGCTAAGCGTATTTCCGATTAAAATTGCCAGCAAATGTTTAAGAAAAAACCTGAAGCGATTTCAAATACTGGTTTTCAAAAATCGGTTAAACAGATCAAACGTTATAATACAATCTTTATATTCATAAAATCATCTTACATATTTAAAACTGTTAAGGTAATATTTCAAAATATTTACAATTTATTTTGTCATTTCCGATTTCTTATTACTGACTTGCCAAAATACCGATTTAAATTAATCGCTAAAAGTAACTTAGACTTAAAATAGAATCTTCAACATTATCAAGGTGATAAACAATCTGTTTTTTATATTCCAAGTTATAAAGAACAATTTCAAATCTAAAAAAACATATTCACACAACTTTTGTTTGTTTTCATTTGATGATTGTATAAAAATTCAAATGTCAAATTGTTAAAAATAAACCAAGGCTTATAATAGAATCCTCAATTCTTTGTTATAATTTAATTACCATATAAATTAATAGTTTTTGCATACTCCAATAAATTGTGTGTGCGGCGTATTCCAATGTTGATCATAAATATTCACATAAAATCTTAAGCGAGTTCTAATTTATAGATTGCCACACTTCTGGTTTCGATAATTCGGTAACTGTTGCTTTAACCGTTATTGTTACACTGCACAAACTGGTAAGTGGAGTCGTGGTGCTCCATAAAACTCATTCGACTGACAGCTTTTGGATGGGGCATGGAAATGACGTCGCGTCATTTACATACAGGTTCTCGTTCCATTCACATTCACGATAATGCACACACACACACACACATACTAACACTTAATGTCCGAAAATCAATTTCAGTTCAATTGCAAAATTCCTGGAAATTACGACGCAGCCGTTAACGTATTTTTATTTTATTTTTTCTGTTTTGTTATTTATTTTCAGATATTCTCAGCGATTCCGATTCGATGTGTTCCCACTGAAATCGTACACGAAACATTAAAACCCAAAGCGTAATAAAAAAAAAGACTAAACAATGCCGCCGTTCAGAGTCCGGTGGCAAGAGAAGCGACAACGACGACAGGTACGACAAGACTGCGACGAACGTAACTCACCTGGGCTGCACGGAGCTGAGCTGAGCAGAGCTTAGCTTAGCTACCTGTCAGGTAGTTGGACATTGACTGAGCAGAGCGGGCGTTCGTTTACATGAGCCGTTTTGCAGTGCGCTGGTACGCGGCAACACGTGTAACAGGCACAATGTATCTGACAGATACATGTGCGCAAGTATCTGAATCTGATCAGGCGGCTAGTAATTGCGGTAATATCTGCGAAACACGCAAACAGTTGCCAACTGCACAGCATATCCTCGAAACATTAAATTTAATGCTTAAAGATGAAAGAACAGTTGTGTTCGAAGTTGCCGACGATCAAATACCCTTGCTGATATTTTCTTTCAACTGATTGGTTACCATGGCAGCTAGCAAATCGTTTCGATAAAATATGATACCCAAAGAAATAATAGATTAATTTTTCACAGATTGTTCCTAGATATACATATATATAAATATATGATTTTCAAACGATTTTTCTCGTATGTAAGCAGAATAAACCTTACTTTTACTAAGTTTGATTAAGGGGTATGTTGATAATATTATATATAATAATATTAG
>SCDT01000589.1:0-32513 GCA_004143765.1 Drosophila melanica | reverse complement strand
GGATTTGCGCCGGCAATTGGCGGCCCGCAATATTATTATTTTATTATTTTTCTTTTATATATATATATTTTTTTTTTTTTTTTGGGTCCCTTGTGTTGTTTGAGGATTTGCAAAGCTAATTAAGTTATTTGACTTGATTGTTTGTTTAGTCATGCAGCGAAAAGCTTTTAATTCTCGACAGAAATACAATACAAAATACGAAATAAATAAATAAATAATAAGTCACAAGACAAACGCAATTCAAATGTTAAAAGAGTTATGAAAATATACCAGGGAGCTGTGGGTTGTGCAAATAAAAGCAGCTTGTGCGAAATACAAACGAAAAAACGGGTTAAAACTATATTAGTAGCTGGTATGCAATTAACATGAAGTTTCATAGATAGCAGCCTTGATGGGTGGTTGCCTAATTGCAGCTAACTTAAGTTGCGTAGCAGGCAGCTTGGAAGTTTGGGAAATTAGTGAAGATTATTAAGTAATTGTTTATTTGCGTTTGTTTCAATTACTCTTGCAATAAAACAGTAATTCTTAAATTAATAAATTAATTGTAGTGGTTAAGTCTTTTCATTTTAGTAAAGAATAATGGTTAAAAAATAGTTGTTATTAGAAAAATTATAAACCTGTATATTCAGATTTTCTTAAGCCTGCTTTTCAGTCAGTCTGTCCTTCAACAAGTTGTGTAAGTTCTACCTATAAATATTTGTATATAGATATTTTAAAATTAAAAAAAAACAAAAAAAAAACAAACAAAAATAAATTTTAAAGACAAGAAAAACAAACAAAGAACTGCAAACCAATAAAAACGTGCTAATAACAAAGAATTTTCAACTTGACCTCAAGTGTTGTTTAGGTTCTGCAGCTCGTTGAAAACCTAAGTTTCTTCATATATTACTTATATTATTCTAGGTTTAAGTATGCTTTATGCACTACAGTTAAACATAATTTGCCTACCACAACAAAAACTTCATTTATACAAAAAAAATAACCCAAAAATATTTAAGGAAAAACAAGTTCAGCCAACCAAATGAAGAAGAAAAACCTCGACGAAAAACCAAAACTTTTCAACTTGACCTTAAGCGCAGATAGTGATTTTCATATTTTTGGTACGGATTTTTCAGTTTTGAAGAGTTTATAATTTAGAGGTTGTTTTGTTTTGTTTTTGTCCCCATATATATAGTGTGTTAGACATAAGTCTGTTTTTTGCCACCCACCGCAAAATTAGCACACAATATAAGTTTTGACAACGCCTACAGTGGCGTCTCTTTACATTAGTATAGCCTCATGCAGTGGCAACAGTGTTGGCTTAAGCAGCATATTAGTAGCCGGTTTGCGGTCTCTCTCTCTCTCTCTCTCTCTCTCTCTCTCTCCCTCTCTTTGAGTTGTGCTCTCTCTCTCGCTTTGTGCTTGCTCGCCCACACTGAGCGCTGCGGCTGAGCACCTGTCGCTGCAACTTTGTCTTTCGTGCAAACTTCTTCGGTTCACCGTCGTCGTCGTCGTCGTTGTTTTCGCTGCTTTGGCCAAGCTTCAGCTTGGCGCTGCGTTGGGCACGTCTTGAGTTTTCAATGCGTTGCCAGCCGTCGATAAGAGCGCACGCGAGCGAATGTTCGACTTGACTCGCTGCAGGCATCCGTAGTAAAATATTTTGAATAAGAAAAAAATCAAATAAACGCGCGCGCGTGTTAAATCTTTTTTCTATTTTTTTTTGTCTTTGCGCTTAAGTGCGCGCATCTGTGTATTTAGATAAACGGTTTTATTTTATGCTATACGTTCAAGAAACGAAGTAAAGGAAATACAATTGTTTTATTATGTGCACTGATTGTTATTGTGGCTTCGTTTTTAACTAGTTGACAAACTGTTTCATTTGTGTCATGTGACAGTTCTGGCCGTCAGGTGTCGCGCCTAATAAAAAAATATATAGTACATATATATTTATATAATTATATAGTGTTTCTAAAGCGCGCACCCAACTTTATCAAAATGTCGTCCAAAAATCAAATGAGCGTCTTCATGGAGAAGATCAATACGGTGAGTCTAACGGTCATTAAATAACGGTGCCAATTTAGCCGGTAAATACTCATAGTCACATTCTAGACAATTAGAATTCTGGACAAATAATTGAACTAAGAATAAAAGTACTTAAATAAGTACTTTAAGAAGTATTTCAACTTTTAAAAAGCTTGATACCAATTTTACGCCTAGAGAAGTTTTGAAAAAAATTTAAGTAACGTTTGCTCTTATATTGAACAAATTTGTATGTATTTTGTTATAATCTTTTTGTATTTTGTATTAATTTTCAATGAAATTTAGATTTTTTATCTAATTATTTGGTATTGGCTGTCTACTTAACAAATTAATATTCAGCACATAAAATGTCAAGTCAAGTGAAAAAAACTCGAACATTTTAATACTCTGTTAATAACAAACAAAAACTTTAAAAAATTAAAGGTAAGAAGGTCAGGATCTTAACTTTTATTTGATTAAGTTTTTGTTTATTATTAATAGAATGTTAATGTCATATTTAGCCTGCTTTTGTTTTTTTTTCTTTTGTAGAATTTCTTAGGCCACATTTATTTTTAAAAAAGACCTTTTTGAATAGTACAATTTGTTTTCTAGGTATATGTTGACACATTAAATTGACTTATAAATAAGAAAAAAGTTCTTATTTTTGTTAGAAAAAACTCTCGTTTTTATGCCTAAATATTAGATTACTATATAAATTTAATAAATTCCCATATATGTATAATAAACCTTATTTATATTCATTGCTTAATATACTGTTAGTCATTCTTAAATACCCTATTTTAAATGCCTATTTTTATAGCTTTTTATTTTCGTTACTTTCGTTTCGCTCTGAAATTTTTCCTGACAAACGGCAGTTGCAAATAAAATTAGCAAAAGATGCAAAGAGTTCTTTATTTCTATAGAATTTGTTTTAGGTTTTCTTTTCTCGTTCCCAGAGATTTCTATAGTTTCGCCACAGTTTTCATTAGTTTCGCATTGCGGTTGGTTGGTCTCAAAACTTTTTCTGGGCCTTTTGTCGCAGCACCTGTTGTATGAGGTGCGGCACATTTGGACAATTGTGACTGATGGAAAGGGGAGGCCGGTGGGGAGCCGATGGAGCAGTGGAAATGAGTCGGCTCATTTGTCATTTGCATTCAGTGCTGGCTGTCAGTTCATCAATAAATTGAAATTGAAATTTTTGCGCTTAGTTTTCCAATCGCTCAAATCCGAGCAGTCCGTCGCATTTAGATTGCCGCTGCCCAACAACAAATGTTCAAAATGAAAGTGAAATGCGCTTCAAATTAAGTGCTTGGTCGATGCGATGCGATGTGTGTGTGTGTGTGTGTGTGTTTGTTGTGTGTCTGCACAAGTGGCTGCTTCAATGAGCCACAATTGAATGACTGACGAAATGCTGCGCACCGCATAATAAACGACGTCCAAAAGAAGTGGCCAACAGCAAATTTTATGCAGCCAAAGTTAGCAGCGGTTGTTATTTGTATGCAACAATAATTAATAAATATATATATGTATGTATATTTAATGGTGTGTAAATGCGAGGTGAGAGTTGCCCAATTGCCCAATGCGCACGCTCGATAAGTTATCGAGCGCAATTACAAATCGAATATGGATTTTAAAGAATTTCAAAAATGCATTATTCCAACACAGTTTTTGATAACTTAAGTAAATAACATAACATAACATAAACAAAAGTTTTCAGAGCTCTCGAATTGTTTAATCGATTACTTATCGATAGAAAATAAAGTATGCCAGCTTTAGAATTAATAAAACGTATTTGTAGCATTTAATTAATAGTCCGACAATTATCAGACAAAATTCATACAGTAATCCACCAAAGTCATTTGCAGAATGCACTTCTAATTCACAACATTGAGTTAAAGCAACATGTGTAAAACGCAATTGTATAAATACGTCAATTCGATATATTATCGAAAAATATATTCCTGACCCTAAATTACTTTTTTCTTATGATAATTCAGCTTTGCACAACAGAATTACAGGAATGTGATAATATAGCTTTTAATGTTGCACAATTGCCCAAACAAGCCCACTCGATAAATTATCGATAACATATAGTGCGTTAAATGCGTTAACTGTTGCTGCGCAACGAGTCAATTAAAATTCTTTTTAGATTTCTAACATAGAAATCTAAAAACTACTCATGGAATTTAGTTTGCAAATAAGAAAAACGTTTGAGTTAAGAACTCGTTAAATGAAATATAAAAATTGTTTGATTTGAAATCGCTTCGTTAGCCGCCTCTGGGTCAATGCCAATCAATGGCAAATGTCTAGAACAGCCGGCCGAAGAGCTGACGTCATAAAGCATAAAGCGGCCGCTTGTCTGATGTGGCACAGGAACCAGGCGCAAGGGGCTGCCGAACCAGTTCCAAAAAAAGAGGGGTGCCTGGGGGGAGACGCTGAATGCGCAACGGATGCGCTTATGCAACTACAAAGCGCATGCAAAATGCACGCAGGAGAGAAAGCAGCCGCTGCCAGGAGAGTAGGCTAATTGTGAAGAGCGGGGAAAAGGGGATAATACAAATGGTAAATTCTAGCGCAGATTGCGGTAGTTGATGTCACGAAACGAATGACTTAGGCAACAAACTTGTGTGGCCAACGGCACAGGCAACGGGCCAGTCGAGATGCCGTTAATGTACAACCGTTGCCGGATAAGTCATCAAATTTATTGCATTATTGACTAAGCAACTTATCTGAAATCTTGTTACGCAATGGCCAAAGCAATTGACACCCAGTTTGGAACCAGCTCAACATCAAAAGCACCAACAAAAAGTTACTAGGCCAGTGCGTCCAGACGTCAGTCCAACTTTACTCCTCTTCAGTCAGCGCTCACAATTAGTTAGTCAGTCAGTCAATCAGTCAGTCAGTCAATCAGCCACTCACTCAGTAAGTTGGCCAGGTTAGCAGGCTGTCTGACTGCTCGCTGTTCGTAACTGAAGGTGAGGCGGTTTTGGCTAATTACGAGCACATTTTGTTTTTATTTATTTATAATACTCACATTTGAAATGTGAATGCAATGAATGCAATTTAATTTGTGCCGAGCAAGTGTCAAGTGCGTGGGGTTAACAACGTTGCCAATGTGCACGCCCTCAGAAATGCCAGCTAACACGTCAATGTCTTTACCACTAGGAAGTTGCTTTTAAGTGCATTAATAAATACTAAATAAATACTTAATCCGAAAGCGCTGTCTTGTTTGTGGCGCCCGAGCAGGAACCAAGGGAATTGACTAGAATTATGCAAACAGCGAGCTGTGGAGTTTTATACTTCCATTTATGGTAAACAAAACTATTTCACTCCTGATTATATATAAAAATCGTAATTGATATTTTCAATAAATATTGTGAATTGCAAATAAAGAAATTTAAACTTCAACTGCTTTAATAAATAATAATTAATTGCCCAGAGATGCCAAACAATGGCACCCGAGTAGAGTCCAGATAAGAACAATAATAATGTCGAACTGAAAAGTTACAATTGGCGAACAAACACACTTCGTAATATATATGCGTATTTAAATATATACATATATATATATGCATAAATCAATTGAACACTCGTTCGTTTAAATGCACATACGCACTGTGTTACCGGCAATGTGTGTAACCAAAGCCAAACCGCCAATGCCACATGAAAATGCTCCTTAGATAAATCGTTTCCTTATCCGATTGATAAGAATATAACTAAGTTCTCGGTTTAAAAACCAACGGCTTGCATAAGCAGTGCCAGGCCTGGTTGTGGGGTTCGGGCTGGGGCAACGAGCGGGAAATTCGAGACACCGCAAGAAAATCGCAGTCGCAGTCGCAGTCGCATCGTTTCCCAGCGTTTGGATTGGATTATTGTTACCCGATACCGAACCAATGGCTGATTTAGCAAAAAATACAAAAAAAAGAAACAACAATATTTTATTTTTGTTTTTATTTATTTTCGCCTGGCTTTGGGGCCTTCTGTATAGCTGTAAAATGCTTTGACGGCCTGGGCCCCATTTACGGTGCGGCTCTGACCCATATTGTAAACGTTGGCCAACTCGATGGGGGCCTATGGCAAGCGGTGCCAAATACGGAAGCCATGTAATGCTAATGAATTGAAAAGCAAAGCAAAACGAAAACCCAAACTCGAACATGTCCAAAAAAGAGTTGAAGAAAAACGCAGAGTGTTAGCGAAAAGGGGAGGCCGAGGTGGAAAGAGAGGGAAAAACTAACATTTGACAACGCTGTTAAAAGTTGTAATAATAATTTCCTGCCTCTGATTTGCATGCTGCAAGTTTTGTTAAACATACTTAATCATTGCTACTTTATGTAGCAAACACTACCCTCCCCCCTCTTCACCCAACACATTCATTCAACTTCAACATGCGGCAAAAAGATAGAAAAGTTAGGCGGGAGGGGGAGTTGTGGCAGACCACCTACGCGAGTTGACAGCTGCCTGTTTGGTAGTCAATTTAAATACCCTGTAGCTATAAGCATGGAAAAGGCATTTCGCTTTCAAGCTAAAAACAGTTATAATTTTATTTAAACAAACATCTAATAAATGCATAAATATTGATGTATATAAGATCTTGTGCTTTTAATTTTCTTATACAACAATTTCTTCTATTTGTTCTGTATAAATAAACTCATTGATCTCAGGATCTATAAACGCTAGAGTTCCTATATCTGGTATTTTACATTGGGCATGAAATGAGTTTAATTTTATGTCAAAATTTGAATTTTTCCAGCACTTATTTAAAGTTATTTTCATACCATTTTTTTATGTTTTGTTTATTTTTATAATAACCACTTTGTATATCTGATCATGGAAATATATTAAATGGCTGCTGAATATTACAGGGTATTTTCTAGTCTAGCTCGCAATGCAACTTCAGTTTTGAGTTAGTTGTGCGGGCTGTCTGTTTTAAGTATAACAATTTATTGAAATTGTAGCAAAATATTTAACCAAAGTCATATTCACTCTAGACGACAGCTGAAGTGAAAGTCTACACGAAATTTGATAACAGCTACTTTTATATCTTATTTTTTTTTTTCGTGAACTGTTTTTTGTTTTGTTTATTATTTGCACAACTGGTGATAAGCAGCCGTGACTTTTGTATTGTACTCTTGTTCTTGAGTTGTTCTCATCTCAGTGTCAAGCAAACAAAAAATTAACAAAAAGCGGCAATCAAAAAGCTCTTTATAATTTTTGCTTTTTTTCATGAATCTAGTTAGTTATTTACTTGAGATGCTTAAAAATGGTTCAGTTCAGTTTGCATTGATAAAAAGTGCGCAGTGAAAGATAATAAGACTTTACTAAAAATATATATAGTATTGCAAGCTTAAAAAGTGGCAAAAAATTTACTGATGTCGACAAAAAGTAAAACTGATTTAATAGTTGCATAAATCGGGAGAAACGGGTAACCTGATTTATGGGTGTCGGCATAAAATAAATAAATAAGCACAAAAAAATATCGTATTATCAAATGAATAATTTGTATATACATAATCAAAAATGAAAAAAAAACTTTTAAAATTAAACAAAAGTAATATTTTCAAAGTAATAAATTGCATGATTTCCATTTTGCTTCAAATCCTGAGTTATTCGAAGAGCATTCGTTGATATGCTCTTTGAGTTGAATGCTGCTGCATGTTGCTTCTTGTAGTTTAAGTCAGTTTGAGTGTTTTATTGCTGTTCCCGTTGCTGTTGCCATCTCAATAAAGCGTAACCTGCTTACAACCGTTCCTCTCCATACTCTGCCCCGCAAGTAACAAGTTCTCGCAACTCCTCAATGCTCCCCCTTTCAACGCTACGTGTAAGCCTCTTGAAAAACTAATACAGAACGTTATGGTCAAAGATGCAACAACAACTACAACTGTAGCTTATTACTTGCAAGCCGAATCGCGTATACCCTTATAGGTGATAGTGATAAAGTTTTTTTTAATGAATAACTTTTTCGGTTTTTGATTTTAATTATAATTCACATTAAAAAGTAAAATAAAATTGTTTATTTAAAAAAAATTTTTTTTCTAAGATATCCTAACTTTAATGAGCTTAGCTTCATGATGTAATATAATATATACGAAAGTATAAATATCATATGAAATTATAACTCTGCTAATAGCTTGGGTTTTCATTTTGGTCAACAAGTTGATTTTTTTTTTAGTATTTAACATAAAGTTGGAACGCTTATAGCTATAAAACAGAATTGCAAATATAGTCAGAAATGATTACCATATATATTTTATGGTATCTGGGAGATTGCATAGTTTCCATGCGCTTAATCAGTTTTTTTTTGCGCTGTAAAAAAAATGCACATTAAATTTTGGTTTTTTATAAACAAGAGACAAAACGTCGTGATTGATTGGAATGCCAATGTAAAATACCCCGCACACCCGCTAGTTTTTTAACTGTGGGGTCAATTCGGCTAACCTGCTGGCCTTCAAAAGCTAAAATTGGCAAAAAAAAAAAAAAGACTCTCGGTAAAAGTTGCACGCCAGGAGGCGTGTCTGCGGTTTTCTACGGCTAAAGTGTTAGACAAAGATGCACATGAAAATGGAAATGGAGAATGGAAGTGAAGAGCAGCAAGACGGGGAGATTTCACCTAACAGCAGCTATAAGAAATCGCCAACTTAATTTACAGCATTTTGAATTTGTGGCCAGCACACGATCTATGCAATCTTCTGTTTTTATTTTTTCCTTTTCTTTCTCTGTCTCGCTTTTTCTTGTCTTTTCTTTGCCTTTTCTTTTTCTTGAATTTTTGTCGCCAGCGCCTTTTTATTATGTGTGTGTTTGTGTGTGTGTGTTTTTTTTTTCTCAACATTTTCACTTTCGTTTTCAATTTGTGTGTTTTGAGGTTTCGCGCAGCAACTGCCGCCTCTTAGCCGGGCCAATAATCACAATAATCGTGGTAAGCGGGCAGTCAGTCAGGCCCGGGTCCCGGGTTTTGACTCCGCTCCGCTCTGCTCTGCTCTGCTTTGCTCTGCGGTACGAGAGATCGCTGTAAACTGGTTGCCAACACTTGGCCGGATGCTTGGAATTTTCGGATGCCGAACGAAAGTGAAAACGGCCGCCAAGAAGCCAAAAAGGCAAATGAAATCAAAAAATTGAATTTAAATAAATTACGTATGTTAATTGCGGAGCCGGTCAAGAAAACTGTAGCACCTACCCCCTATCCCCTATAACTGCCCACAAGCTTTCAACTGAAACTGAATCTGTTATTTTTTTCTCATTTGGTTTTTGCGAATTCGACTTGCGGCTTACTTGAATTAATGAGGGTCAAGACACTTGACGGCTTTGGCTTTCTACTGCCAACATCATTATTGTCTTGTTGCTTATCATAAGCGTCATCATCATAATCATCATCGGCTTTATCGACACCTTGGAATTGCTGCAGGTGGCAGCTCGTTTTGGTACTAAAACCTGAGGGCAGGCGCAGGCGTTAACCCAGAGTCAGCCCAATATATAGTGAACTTAAAATGTGTGAATGCTCCAATCAACCTGCCCTTTATCAGATTTCGTTAGCTGTAAGTTAAATATATTAAATATTCACTCACCGATATATACTTTAATACAGCTTGTGTACTCAGATTTGCACAATTTTATTATGCCCTTTTTTCATACAGCCCGCAGGGTATTTTAATAAAAATGATATGAAAGGGCATCGCAGTCACAAACAGCTAAAGGCGATGGCCAAGCACGTGACTCGAGTTAATGAAAGCGCATTGTTATTGCACTTTTATCCGCTCTTCTTCATCTTATTCTCTGCTTTTCTTCCTTTGCTCCTTCTACATATCACACTGGAAGCAAACTGCATTTCATGGCTAGGAGTAGCCGCAATCAGCAGATCATTTGTTAAGGTCCCAAAATTTGAAACGGCTTTTGTGGTTCGATAACTGTCTTTGCATAGCTGTAAAGATCAGTTTTAAAAAACTTCTCTCTTTTTTTTTAATAACTATTACGCATCGCTCTTGTATCATTAGCTGTCTTTGTTTATGATTAATTGCGTTTGCAATTCGGTTTTCAGAGCAATTATTTTCCAAAGGCCTTGGCAATTCTGTATTCGGTCTTGCTTCTAAATGAGAGTGCATTGACAGCGAGATACTCTAGCTTTAACGCTCTTTGGGTTTTATCAATCAACAAAATTTTGAAATTTTTAAACGGTTTTGCCTAGTTTAAAAATTGGCTACATTTTACTCACAGGTTTTTTATTCTTGAGCTCAAAACTTTAAATTTTTTTCATAAGATTTTTCTAGAGTATTATTTAAGCTATACGATAACTTTAAGTTTTTTTCTTCCGAAATACAAATATCATTATCATGGAGAGCATATAGCTTGTAGATAATAAATGATTTCATGAATGTTAGTTTGATGCCGATTCTGAGATAATACTTCATAATAAGCTGGCTATTATGCAAATAATAAGAATTGGCTCAAAAAAAAGTAAATAAATAAAAATGCAAACAAAAGACTTGGAACACGAACTTGAATGTCACTCGTCGCCATAATGAAAATAATAATAATAAAAAAGAAGTATGTCTTTAATCTTAACAAGAGCTCATTTGTAAGTGGAAATGATCTCATAAACAGCTTGTGGCGAGTGTCGGTCAATTAAAGCCCAATTGAACCCTGTGGAGCGGCACAACAATGCGTCTCGTTTAGTCAATTAAATGCTCACAGCGTATTATAAACTGATCAAAAAATATCACGCAAACCAACTAAATGTGATTATTTTTTTTTTTCGCTTGGTACTTTTCTTAAACTTTTCTTTTCCGTTTATTGAAGCCGGCTTTTGATGTTTTCCCCCTCTTGTAAATTTTTTTTCGGTTTGCTTTGCATTGTTTTGAATTAATAATTTATATCGATTTTTATAAGCGCCCGCGGCGCACATCAATTGATTTACCGGATTAGCATACACACATATATATATATATATATAATATATATGTATATGCACATTTGTTGTTATGATACACACTGATGTCGAACCCATGTCCACTACTTGTTTTTTTTTTGTGTCTTTTCTTTCCACTTTACAAGTTGATTTTGGCTAAAAAATTATTTGCAATTTATGAAACGCGTCCACGGCAGGCAACAACAACAACGAGACGAAAGTAAAAGTTCAATTAAATAAAGATAAATTGCACAACAATTGTTGCTGCTGTTGTTGTTATTGCTGTTGTCTGCCTGGCTCAGCTCACCTCTGGTCAAGTCCAAGCCCAAGTTAAAGCTGACGCTAAAGTATCCGTTTCAGGCCCAGTCTCGGTTGGGTTTACGTAAGCCTCATAAAAATTCCAAAAATGCAGAAGGAAACACAATGCCAAGTGCCAAATGGCACTGTGAATGCCACGCCCTCAAATTTCAATGGCATCCAACAAATTTAAAAAGCATTTACAAATTGCAAATCTCTTCAAGCAAGTGCGAAAATTTGTCCGAAAAGTAAAAGTTTTTTCCCAGACAACTAATGAAAACTTCTAGCATACACTGATCAAAATTGGTGTCATAAAAAGTAAATTCAATTTGTAATTATAAATTCTGAGTTTAGCTTTATTTTACGAATTAAATATTAAATATTATTTTAATTAATTTTTTTTATTCTGTTCACATTACTTAATTGGTTTTTAAGTAAATAAAGGTGATTACCACTTAAAGGCTTTAATTGTAATTATAAAACTAAAATTTATAATATGTTATGAAAGAGAAATAAAATAAATATTAGCTCTCCATTTAACTTGATATGTTTTACGTATTCCAGCTGATTTTTCGCTGAGTGTTTTTAGTATGTTCATTAAAGCGTTAAGATACTTCAATAATATAATAGAGTGTCAAAAGTCATTTGGCCTGACACAAAGCATAGCCGTGAGCTGAGACTACTATCACCTCAAGCAAATAAAGCACAATAACAAAAATAAATAAATAAAAAAAAAAAAACAGCAGCAAACACACTTAACAAGAGACTTGTGATAGAGTTTGAGTCGGAGACCGAGTCAAAGATAGAGTTTGAATTTGAGTATGAGTTGAGGTGCTGAGTAGACTTTGTAGCATTTCATTTCAGCGCTTTCATCGTTGATTGGCGATTTCAACAAGAAAGATGTAAACAGAAAGAGTGAGAGAGCAAAAAAAAAAAAACAATTTGAAAATAAAAAACATAAAGCTGGGCCATTGGGAAGTCACACAAACAAAAAGGCCGTTGCATTCAAACAAAAAATAATTGACATTCAAATGGACTTTTTTTCTGCAATGCAAACCTGATGATGATCAAAGATAATGCTGATGGTGACTAGATAATGATGCTGACAATAATGATAAGTTCAATGCACACAGCACGTGCTAAATAAGCCCAAAGCAGACATTTATTTAGCCAAACTCACATAAAATGACACTGGAGGACATGCAAATGTTAGAAGAGAATGTCTGAATGCGACATTGAATGACATGAAACTGATGGTATCATAATTAAAAATATGCTAGTGCTGACAGCTGAGTGGGTGCGCATGTGTGTGTGTGTGTGACCATGGAGGACCAACTACAGAAAACGTTTTGTAATGATGCAAATAAAAACCGAAATATTTGTCAGGTGAAGACAACAAAAAAATGTTATGACAACGTTTAAAATCTGACTGCAAAAAATGTTAAGTAAAAAAAAAAACTCGACTGGCAATGCTCCACTAGCAAATGCCCTGCAAATAATAAAGTATAACGGTAATAGATAAAGAGCAATAGATATAATAGAAACGCCAAATACCCGTGTAGTAGGTTAACAGGGTATCAAAAAACATGCCACAGTATTTTGCACGCTTAGTCGAAGAATTTGGTGAGCAACAGCAATAAAACCGAGAGTTAAAGTGCACACGATGACTGAAACTGAGCCAAAGCTATAGCTATAACTATAGCTTTAGCTTAAGTTAAAGCCAGAGCCTGAACTCGCGACACCGGCAACAACAAAAACAACAACAACAACAACAGCAAGTGTACCAACACCAAGCCTAAATCGAGTTGCAAGAATGCGGAATAAATGTCATGATGAAAATGAAACAAAAAGCTAGAAAAAAAAACTGTAATAAGAAAAAACTACACGCTAAACGCCGCTTAAGCTGAAGTTGCAGCCTTTGTGCGCGTATCTTTAAGATACATTTATGTATCTTATGATATGCCCAGATACTTAGTTATTGCATTAAAAACATGTTTCAAATACTCCAAACTGGTGCAAGCCGGGTTGGGGGCGTACCTGTGAGGTGTGTTGTGGGGGCAGGTGTGTAAGGCGAGGGAGTGGGAGGGGGTACGGGGTCTGACTAATGCATGACAAAGCACGTTATTTATGACTTATGCGGCGAGCGCTCTGAACTCGTTCTATATACCCTATAAAATCTCATTAGAAAACATTTATGAAAAATAAAAAAATATAAAAAAACTGAAAAACATGAAAAATGTGTTAAAATTATAATTAATTGCCATTTGGAGTAAAAGTCGCTGTGAACTTCGGGCTTTTCAAGTGCTTCCAAGCTTTTCAAGTTTTTTACTGTTTCAAGTTCTTCCGTCTGCAGTTGCGAAGGTTGACGCCGCTTTAGGCCTTACTGCTAATTGTTAGACCAGCTCCATTTAAACAACTTGGCTCAATGGCATCGATATTGATAATTATGATCTTAACTAGTCAAGCGTGACTATATGTTATATGCACACAGTAAAAAATTTTGTTTTAAATTTGCTTCAATTAAGGGAATGACATATTAGCTTTAAATTTGAAAATATTTTCATATTTAGCCAAATCAGAGTTTGTATAAAACTTTTATTTTTTACCAATTGAAATGAAATTACTTCCTCTCAATCTAGAAAGTATTTAATTTTTTTTTTTTAAATTAATTCCATTTCCAATTTTAATAAAATTTGAAACAAATTTTTGGATTAAAATGCACTTTTTTATTTCATATTTAAACACTTTTAATTTCAATGTTCGCCCTTTCTCATCTAATAAGGAAATAATAATTCTTCATGCATATACTCTACAATTATATACATAAAATCTTTGTACAATTCTTTTGCTTTTGAGCACTTGCCGTAGCTCTGGCCATAACTTTGGCGCTGGCCTCTTAAACTTTAAATGTCAGCCAGCAAATAGCAACAACAACACTGCACAAGAAAAATGCCAAAAAGATAGGAAAAAAAAAACAATTCGAAAATCCAAAAACCACGAAACATTCAAATGGGAATGGCTAAGCGCTGCCTTTTCAGGCCCCCGCACCAGGCTAAAAGTTTTTCGACTTGGGTCAAGTTTTCAATTTGGAAGCTTTTTTTTTTGTTTTGTTTTTTGTTTTATTTATTTGCTCATCTGATTTTGTTTACTTCTTTTCTGTGCTCACTTTTTAATGCAAGACAAATTGCTTGCAAATCTTTGAACTGAAACTACAAATCTATGCAGATCTTATATCTGGCGTATCTTCAGTGTTTGATATTTATTTCAAAGACACTCAGCTACATATTATATTATTTGGGCTAAGCTGATTTGTATACCCTGTAAGTTATTTAATAGGGGGTATCTTCCGTCTCGAAAAGATAACATACATTAATACATAGAGAAGCCAATAATAGTTATATTTTTAATTCATATTCATAGAAAATGTTTCAATTTGAGAGTGTTTACTGTACTATACCATTGCCCTTTGCTTTCAATATATTAAAATTGGACTAAGATTTGAAACCAAGTTTTTAAAGCCCAATAATGCAGAGATATATTTAAATATAAATTTCAAATATGAATATTTATTAAATTATATATATTTTTTTTTATCATAAACTGGATAAAATTGCTGGGTATATTATGTTTTTATTTGTTATGTGATATGAGTTTTTTGTTGTAAGTGTTTTTAGTGCCAAGTTTGGTTTTTTTGGTAGCTCTTTTTTTCTTGTTTTTTTTTATATGATTTTTTTTATATGTTCAGATGATGATCCATGCCTCAATTACAACAACAACAACATGACAAGAAAATTCACTAACTCATTTCTTGTAAATTTATTGCGAATTTACTTATAGTAATAATTAAAAAACACTTTGGCAACAGCTTGTACCCTGCCTCGTTTACAGCGCTGATGAGGTTGGGTATAGCCATCATGAAGATCATGACAGTTTGAGTTTGAGCTAATGAAGTTCAAGCCAAGCGCAGAAAGTGGCAAATTGTTGCTATTGTTGTTGTTATTGTTGGTGTTGTTGTGTCGGTTATTGTTGCCATGACGAATGCGTTTGGGTTCAAAGGGGCTGTCTTGGGAGGAAGGTGTGGAAATGGGGGGTCGTCCAGCCAGACAATGGGCCACCATGCAAAGCTAAGTATCTAAATCGCTCGCCAAAGGCCCGCAGCAATGACAACAACAACAACAACAACAACAACAACAGCGACAACGACAACTTTATCCAAGTGAAAGTTGTGTCCAGAGTTGTTTGCCTTTGGGGCAGGAGATGATCGCCCAAGCGTAACGCAAAATCTTTGCCATCATTTCAATATAATTTCTCATGGACTTGGCCAAGTGTCGCCTCTCAGTTGGCATTAGGATCTGGACAAATGACCTGCCCAAAAAACAAAATACAGCCAAAATAAAACTGTGGCTCATTTAAATATTGACTGCTGCACCCAATCAGCTCGGTTTGGAGCCATAAATTCTCGAGTCTGTTTGCCGCCACCGCCTATTTGGCTAAATATCAAAACGATACTTAGATAAGCCAAACGACGATTGCAAATGTCGCTCGCCGCTCACCAAAAAAGCAAAAAATAAAAGAACGAGAAGGAACTGTTATCCTCGGGTAACCGAGATTTAAATACCCTTGCGGGTGTATGGAAAATGTGGGCTTAAATTCTCGCGTTTTCAATTTCTCGGTCAGTTAAACCGTTAGCGCGCTTCATACTGATCAAGAATATATAAGTAATACACTGTTAAAGCCATAACAGCTAAAAAATTCGAATGTGATTTCTGGATTATTGTTTTTATCTCAAAGCAACTAACTTGCAAGTTTAAATATATAAAATACTAAAGGAGCTTAGTGTTATTCTTACTGTCAAATTTAATAAGTTTTAAACTTTTTGTTTCAATACAGTCGAACCCATATACCCTTTGTCATAGTGTAAGCAGTGTATTAAAACGACCCAAATTTGTTTAACGCGAGTAGCACAAACTGAACCCGTGCCCATAGTTAGATCCATTCGACAAGAACTTGACACCTCAGACGCTGGCCAAAAAAAAAAAAAATAAAAACTAAAAGTCAATATAAGTAACCAATTGAGAGCCACATAAAGCCAAATGCGGCTGTTATTTGTGCAACGATACTTACGGTATTCAACATTTAGAACGTCAAAAGTATCGAGTTCAGATTGCAACGTATCGCGAGTCTGTCTGGTTAAACATTTGATAAGCCACTAAATATCTTAAAGTCCTAGTTAAAGCCATTCCCATTTGGATTAGTTTGCGTTTAACTCAATGTTATGGACCCAAAGATACCCTGTAAAAGTCGATGTATTGTTATACTCACAAAAGAAAAACCTGGAATATATGGTCGGGGATACCCGTGTTAGGTAAAGTTAACCTGAACCAATTTCAATAATCCCTGTAGCTTTGATTATGTTTGGCCTCCTAATTGGTTCTATGCTTAAGTTTTTCACATACTTAAAAATTCTTTATTTTTTTAAGTTTTGTAAAAAATATCGCTTCAAAATTTAATAATGAGAATTTCGATGTTTATTTTGATTGTGGTTATCATAATTTGCTTTAAAAACAAAATAATAATTGATTTATTTGTCAAAAATTATGCCAAACTTTTACTAATTTTTGCAGCTCTTATAGTTTCTTATACATTTCTTGCTTGTAAAGAATTTCCTAAGAAATGTGCTTGCTTGCCTCCGTTCTCCCTTTAACCCCATTATCCATGATGCCGCGTGCACTTGTATAATTTATTGACTTCGGGGGGAAGTAGAGTTGAGGGTCCAACATGCAAAACTGAAACTGAAACCCGGGGCCTCAAATCGCATTGTGTTGCATGTGTTGGCCCCGCTGGTTTATCGTGGGGAAGTTGTAAGTTGCAAGTTGGTGCGCGGAGCGGAGGGGATTGTTAGCCCATTGGCTTGTGTAATATTTTTAACACCCGCATGCCTGATTACCCCGATTTCGATTTACCTTTACTTTTTGCTTGGACTCGGATTTGCTTTTGATTCGAGTTTAATTTGAGTTGTTATTGTTGTTGTTGTTGCGGTTGTTGCTGCCATTGTTGCATGTAAACAACACCTTACAACACCTTCATCACGGTCCAGCGCCAATTGTTGTTGCTGTGGTCTCTGGTTGCATATAAAAATAAAATCGAAAGCATGGCAAAAAAAACCACATCATAATAAAAATAATAAAAACAACAACAAATTTGTTGTCTAATGCTATTTGCTGCTGCTGTTGCCCTGCAATTAGATATACGATAGTTTAAGCGATAGTTTTTTTTATCGCTTTTTTCTTAGTTTTCTCAGTTTTTGTGAGCAGGTTCCGCATTTTATTGATGTGCCTACGTTTAGTTGGGGAAGAGGCGAAACTTTGTCTTTGTCTTTTATTCAACATAATTTTGCCAAGTTTTTGCTTTCAATGCGCGAGATGCCTTTAATTGTTGTTATTGCTATTACGAGAGATGTATCAAAAAAAAAAAAAGGTAGTTACTGTTTTTTGCAGTATTTTTGCACTTGAATTTCGTGAGCTCACGAGTTTTGCCTTTTGAAGGGGGCTTGAACTTGGTGTTAATGCACATTTAACTCTATATAAAATGACTTAACACATATAATATATATTACCGCATATATGGTATGTTTTAATATATTTATAAATGTAAAGTTGTTATTTGTCTATTTTCATGAAATTTCTTACCGAAGAGTTTTATTAAATGTGACATTTAAGCTTGTAATGTTTTATATGTTTTATATAGTTTATATATGCATTAATAAGTCACAATATATACATTTTCCTTATCTTTAATATCATTGTTGTTTAAATTTGAATATTCCTTGCCCCTCCTTCTTCTTTAAAACTGTGCCAAATTTAAGAAACCGAAACTTAACTTAATCGAAACTTTTATCAGGCGCATTAAATGTTATTGAATCATTTTTAAATGTTAATTTACGCAAGTACGAAGTTTGATATCCTAAAATAGCTTAACCAAATCAATTGCTTCATATCCTATTATGTGGCACTATAAAATGATTAACTCCTACTTAGATAACGTGTGTTTATCCACTCGCTGCTGTTACAAATTTGCCTAACAGTTAAATTTAATTATAGCACTTTGGGTTTATACCACTTGTAAAATGGTGGGACTAACCGAAAAAAGCAACAAAATCCAATTAAAGAGCGCCGCGTGTGCTGACAAATGCACTGAAAATGTGCTGAAAATGCAGGCAATTAACTGTCAATCGTCAAAAGTTGGGGAGAAAAACAAAAAAACAAAAAAAAAAAAAAATCAAAAGACCGTTTGTTAGTTGGCTTTCGTTAGTTGATCGTAATGACTATTTTTGGACCGTGCGACACTGGCAAAAGTGTTTTGGCCAATTGCAGTCTGCTCCAATCCCCCCTCAAAGTCGTAAGAAAAGCCTTTGGCTGTCTTCACACAATGCGGCGTATGATTGACGAATGCACACACGTTATGTTCACAGCTGCTGTGTGTGTGTGTGTGTGTTTTTTTTAAGCTGCTCAATCAGCTGCCACGAGACGCACCGATTGCCATTTGATGTGACGTTGTGACGTCGCAATGCATAAAATGTGGGTAAAGATGCGCTTAAAACTCCGACAGAGCCGTCGTCAGCTGATGAACAAGTCTTGCGGCAAAAAAATCACACATATGTGTGTATATAAATATATATACAAAAAAGGAAAAGTTTCACATTGTTGCAGACAACAACAACAGCAGCAGCAGCAGCAACATCTACAACATTAGCAGCAACAGCTACCGTCACCAGTTGGCGGCGCTTTCAACATTCGTACAATTTTTCCTGGCATGCGGAAAAACAAGTTTTCATTTTCATGCCGCGTTTGCGCCACTTGATTTTTCGTCTCTTGTATTAAGGGCAACACACATTGTTGTTGCCTTTTAGCTGCGGTGCCAAAATGTGAACCGCTGCCACCGGCAGCTATACCCCTTAATGTCTAGGCGCCCGTTGCTTACTTCCTGCCCAGCGCCTGCATGATTTTTGGGCTTACGTTTCTTCTGTTGTGTCCCGCTTTTGTTTTCATATTTGTTTTTTTCTTTGGTTTCATTTTCATTTCACTTTTTGGCGCCCACTTTATGAAGTTATTACGAGACAGTCAACCTCCTGCCTGGCCGAGTGGGTGTACTCGGAAATGCATTTGGGATGTGGGGATGGGGATGGAGAGGGGGCGCTCTCTTTGGGGCGTGCCAGACAAGTGTGAAAAATTTAACAATCATGCGATTCGATTTGGCGCCAGTGTACAATTTCTCGCAGCTGCTCGAACCGGGACCACAACGAAAATGCCAATACACATTATACACAACATTTTAATTGAATAATCACAGTCAATTCCTTATAATAAAACCAATTGGTTTATGCATTTTTAAACAAAATGCAGGGACTAGGAATTACCAAGAAATGAACCAATTTCAGTAGCTTACTATGAAATTACTTCATTTATAGGACTGATAAAAGTAGCAGGTTACTTCATTTCTGATTATTATTTCACATGTAGAATGGCGCCCGAGCAGGGACTTGATATTCTTCTCTTGTTAAGCTCAACGCAGAAGACCAGCGGAAAATTAGTAGGAAATATTTTGCAAGTACGCTGTTATGAGAATTAAATTATAATTTAGATGGCTTTTTCACTTATTCAAAACCGGTACTCGGTTTTCTTACTGGAGGAGGAGCCTAACAAACTACATAATTAGTGGGAAACATGCAAGTACTCCCAGTTGTCCATACTTGCTTAATCGATGGGTTACATGAGTGAGATTTTCCTTTAAAGAAAATCAAGTATTCTGTATTAAAGTTTTGTAATGGAATGTGGCGCCCGAGCCGGGACTTCAAATTGTTTAAAAGTTGCAGTTGGACGCAATCGAAATTTGTTTCTGCTATAAACAGTAGCTAAACCTAAAATAACCCGATAATTTGCGAATATTCTTAATATACATGTCTCATATATAGCAAGCTATAGCCAAGTAGAGAATGTGGCGCCCAAACAGGGACTCCGATTGCATTAGCCTAATCAATTACATTTAAAATATTAAAACGTGGAAGCCCAGTTAATATTAATATATTTTTCAATAATTATTTAAGTATGAGTATCGATTTAAGCAAACACAATATTTTATGTTGATGAATTTCATTTGAATATGGCGCCCGAGCAGGGATTGTATTGTAAAAGCCATAAAAATTAAGCACTTTTAAAGTATGTTGTGCCAGAAGCAGTAGCCAAAACAAAATGAAAAATATGTGCCACACATATAGTACACTAATTTATCTTCTGTGTGTATTTGTGTAAATGAACTGAAAGTAAAGTAAAGTTGAGTAAGTAATGTAAGTTAAGTAAAGTGAGCCCATTGGGCCCAAGTTTGTTAAGTTTTTAGCTATTTACTGGGTGTGTAATTATGTCAAATTCCGCAATGCTTTTTGTTATTTTCGTGGGCCCAAACGTCTATTGACCCTTTAAATGAGCAAACCAATATTGTCTCTAAATGATGGCCAAATAAGCGCCAACGATTTGGTCGTAGCGCTTAATTAGGCCCCACGCCCGAACTAAAAAAAAAAAAAATGAAGGAAAATAAATGCAAATGACAAACAAAAGACACATTTTTAATTAGTGTTTTCGGCCAAGTTAGCAACGTAACGCCCACACAAAGCGGCGTTGCCAGATTGTCCGCATGTTTGGTAGTTGACAGTTCTGAGCTTAAACCGTGAAGCATTGACCTGATTCGCTGACGCGACAACAGTTGGCGTTGAGTATGCAACTGGGCCGAAAGTCGAGTCTGAACTGCAAATTGGCTAAAACAAAAAAAAAAAAAACACGCCGTTTGCCAGCTGTTGAGCGCTGAGAGCGACCCGATTGAAGCTGGGTTAGTAGGCGCCCGGTTGGAGCTAGCTAGAAAGCATTTTTCCAGATGTTACCCAACTCAATTGTGTAAAAAGAAAAACAAAGGAAAACAAATGTCGGCAGCTGTCTTATTGGCGCTTGCATGTTGACATGTGGCCAATCGTTTGGAACTGCTGCCCGATTATCCAATAAATAAATGTAACTTTCATTACATGCGATATTATTTGTATTATGTTGTATTAAACATTAATTAACATACATTTCATTTTTTTTTGATTACGATCATATTCGTGCTGTGCGCATTGATCATTTACATTTTGCATAAGCAATTCGCATGGCATAAGAAATAGAAAAAATAAAAAAAACTGAATGAAGCAAACAAAAGGCGGGCATTCCCATGCCCATAATTATACACAAAACCCATTTCCATTCCCATTTTATTTGCTCTAGTCTAGGTTTATATTAATGTATTTATTTTAGTTTTTGGGCCCACACGCATTAGCTGCATAACAACCGTCTAGTGTAGCGAGAGGGGGATGTTGGGGTGTAGGGGCACTTTGATCCTCTAGACGATTTCAACACATGTCAAAACGCATTTGCCCCGACAATTGCCAGACATTTATGACAGCTGGAAAACAGCCGGCAAGAGTTGTAAATTTTTCTTTACTTTACTTTTGCCCACGCGCTGAACAATAACGAGAAACCCACGAAATCGACTGCATAATGTTAGATATAAATCTTTTTCAAATATGTTACCCATCTAGAACATAACGCTGTGCGAATTCTCTACGCAGCGCAGCAATTGTGCTATTATCTTTAATATATGCATATAGTTCATTTATAAAATATAGGAATTTTATTCAAAAGAAATATTTTGATATATTTTATATTTCTATGTATCGATATTCTAAGCGTTAGAAAACGATAATTTAATATTAATTATCAAAAATGGGGAATAATAAAAATATGTAGGAATAAAATCATTAAAACTATACACATCAATTAATTTAAACAGAAATGTGTATATTGTGAATGGGAGTGTTACAAATCGATAAAATTTTCGATAACTATAAAAATAAACAACACCACAGATTCCTTTGGTCCATATTTATTGAAAACCAAAAATATGATATATTTTTATATTTAATATAGAAAAAAATATGGCGATATGGATGATAATATTTAATTATAGAATTTATTTATAGTTATCGATAGTTATATACCGATTATAATGTTATCGATAGTTTAAGCTATAACAGACCGTATATTGAACAAATGTAGCTTTTGTTCTAATTTAAGATGCATACAAATTGCTGTATGCTCTAGTAAAGTCTAGGGTATATAAAACACACACACGCACACACACTTGGCTTTGAATCGAATGCAATTGCATTTGCGTCTTTTGTCGCCATGGCATGCGAGTTGACAGCCATTTGTCTGGCCCGACACCTCGGCCCCGTCAGCTTTTGGCTTAGCTGCATTCACTGTGGCCAAGAATGTGTGTGCGACAATGCAGCAAGTGGGCAGGCCATGAATTAATAACTAAATTCCAAACAAAATAAATAAATAACAAAATAAAAATAAAAATAAAATTCATGAAAATAATTTGATTTGCGTTGATTTTCTCTTTGCAGAAGCTACAGTCGTGTCCCATTGTCTGCATTAATGAGCCGGATACGCAGAGCACCAATACGGAAATATTGAAAACATCGCCAGAGAGCACGCTAGAAAAGCCCAAAAGCAGTGCAACAGCAGCAACAGTGACAAGCGGCAGCAACAACAGCAGCTGCATCACAATCAATGCCGCAACGCCAGCAACAGCAGCAGCATCAGTAACATCAGCAACAGCAGCAGCAGCAGCAGCAGCAGCAACAACAACAGCTGCCACAACGAGCACAGCGGGCGTTACAAAGATAACAATTACCAGTGACAACAGTCCGAGTAACAGCAACAGCAGCAATATAGTGCTCAATAGCTACAACAGCAACAACAGCAACAGCAGCAGAAGCTGCAACAGCAACAACAACAATAGCTTAATATCGATTACCAGCTTAAATAGCTGCGGCGATTCAAGCCACGGCAGCACAGCCACCTTAACGTTGCACAGCAACAGCAGCAGCAATAGTTGCATCAACAGCAGCAGCAACAGTCACCCCAACGGAAATGCCAGCGACACCTCATCGGCAAATTTTCAGGAGCGTTTCGATTTTGAGCACTTGAAAAGCGTTTTAAGCGATTTGAGTTGCTTCAATAGCTTATATCGCTACTGGAATCAGTACAGCAACAGCAACCCGAACAACAACAACAATAGTAACAGCAGCCACAACAGCAATCGCCGAGGTGAACATGCGGATGAGAGCAACAGTTTGGGCAGTGGAGCCAATTCCTTTTATACGCATAACATCTTAGGCTACACTTTTGGGTATCCATTTGGGCTCAGCAAAGAGGAGGACGTTGCCAGCAATAACAACAACAGCAACAGCAGCAACAGCAACAACGGCTGCAACGGCGGCAACGTTGCGCACGCCGTTGGCTATAAGAAATCGCAGATTAGCTGCGAGACGCCATTGCAGAAACACTACCGCCAGCAGCAGAAGAAGAAGATGCCCGTTTTTCGTGGCAGACGCGTCTGGTGCGGCTGCTTCAAGGTAAGCGCTTGCCACAAAAATTGAGGCACATCAGACATATGCCACATTGGCTCATTACCTCACATCACTAAAGTCACGTGCCAATTGTTAACATGGCTTAACAACCAGCGGCTGCCCCTTGACTCGGCCCCTCGACTCTGCCCCCTTCTCCCTATCCCCTCTAACTACCTCTACTTTACTGAAATGTGAGTTAAGAACAACTCGAAAATGATTTGACTCGCATCAAATTATGCACGAAATTGCATAAGTGACGAACAAATATAAGAAAAAAACGTTAAGTACCTAGTTTTGGATCTAGTTATACGACTAGCAGATACCTTATGTTAAAAGCTTACATAGCGAAAATTTATGATATACTTTTAGCTACACTTTTAAATTTTTAGAACATTTTTACCTTTTCAATACGACAATTTGGGCGTTTTATTGTTAATAAAAATGTATACAAAAAGCTTGTTCCTGCCTGTTCTACTTTATGTGAAGAATGTTTATCAATATCGATGCTCTCTTTGATCTATGATTAATACATATAGACGGACAGATAAAATTCGCTACATTAAGTGAAGTTCTCCTACTTAACAGCAAATAGTCTTTCAGATTTAACATGGCTCGTCTATTACACCCTCAATAAAAACAGGGTATAGAAACAAAGAGAAGTAATGAACAAAGCTAAGTATGAAAAGAAGCAGGCGGTAGTTCGAGCGCTTGAGATATCTAAGGGGGCGACATCTGTTGTCTGAGGTGTTTAACTAACCCAAGCGAACTTATGTCAAGTGCAGTTAGTCAACTGAAGGGTGTCGCTTCGATTGAAAGAGCAACCAAGTCACCAGCAATACGAATGGGTTCTGAATGGTGCACAGAGTGAAACGACACTCAGTGGCACAAATAGAGCAAGTGTAGCATTTTGGAGCGAACGAGATTTCATATGAATTCAAATTAAGCTTAGGAGTGAAACTCCAACAAGCCACACAACAAATTTATAAATTATTACAATTATTTCATGCCAGTTTTGCGTCCTGTAGAATTTTTAATCTCGTCGACAATACACTTAGAAGTTATTGCAGAAAATGTTGTCTGTAGCCTTGCAGCTTCATGTAAATTGTCTAGCAGTTTAGTTAGATATTTTAGGCCCTTCTATGCGATTCTCATAAATTCAAGTAATGCCTGTAGGCGTTTGGTGTTTTCAGTGATTTTTGTGTGTGTGTAATAGTAATTTTTAAAAAAAACCTTTTTTTATTGGTAAGTGTCTCTCACTCACTTGCTGTCTCTCTTATCAAAACTCCCTTTCTCCCTGTTTTACTCTCTTTCATTCTCTCAGTTGACCGCTCCATCATCCTCCCATCCTCCCATCCTGTCTGTCTTCCACTGTCTCCCTCTCTCTTTCTTTTTCTCCGTGCCCCTTCTTTATCTCTCTTCCTTTGTCTCTCTCACAATCTCTCTCTCTTTCTCTCTCTCCCTTTGTCTCTCTTTCTCTCACTCTTACTCTCTCTCTCTCTCACTCTTACTCTCTCTCTCTCTTACTCTCTCTCACTCTCTCTCTCTCTTACTCTCTCTCACTCTCACTCTCTCTCTCTTTTACTCTCTCTAACTCTCACACTCTCTCTCTCACTCTCTCTCTCTCACTCTCTCACTCTCTTCCACTCTCTCTTTCTCTCTCTAACTCTCACTCTCTCTATCACTCTCTCTTTGTTACTCTCTCTCTCTCTCTCTCTCTCTCTCTCTGTCTCTTTCACTCTAGAGAGGGGTCTCTAACTCTCTCTCTCACTCTCAAGAAAGATCTCTCAGTTTCTTTTTTCTCTCACTCTCTCATTCTCTCAATATCTCTCTTGATCGCTATATCTTCCGCCTTTTCTGTCTGTGTTTCTCTCTCTCTCTCCCTCTTTTTCGCCCTCCTGTCTCTCATAACACATTTCTTTATATTCTTGATCAGCAATTCAATTTTCTCTT
Organism: Drosophila melanica; assembly: GCA_004143765.1. Classification (NCBI taxonomy): domain Eukaryota; kingdom Metazoa; phylum Arthropoda; class Insecta; order Diptera; family Drosophilidae; genus Drosophila; species Drosophila melanica. Next base: position 6,873 of record SCDT01000589.1, on the reverse strand, counting down.
TGCCTGTGTTACAAAAATCCCGTTTTTTTCAATTTATCTTGATGATCAATTATTGGCAACATCGATTAATTTAATGTTAATATTAAAATCTTTAAGAAAAACTCCCTTTTTTTTGGACACCCTTGCACATGAGGTTGAGGTTGTAGCCAAGCTAAAACGCAATAAGCTAACTGAAGCGCATAAGAAGCACAGCTTGTAGAATCACAAGTGGAACCGAGTGTTGCTTTACCACAACAACATGGACATGTTGCCCACGCCAAACCCCCCCATTTCTCCGCATTAGCGCAAAGTGGATCGATTACAAACTTTTGATTTCAATTTCAATGCAACTGGCAAGGTTGGGCAATAGTTGTGTTTCTGTGTGTGTGTGTGTGTGTGTGTGTGTGTGTGTGTGTAGGTGTGTGTGTTTATTTTGTAATTGGACATGCACTGTTAACGCCCCTTTTGGAGGAGCTGCAGCTGCCACCGCGTGTCGGTTGAGCGCCTCCATCTGTTACAATTTGATAGCCATATCAGAGAACAGAAGACTAAACAGTTTGCCACGTTCCCTTGCAGGATGATGAACCGCCGGAGATTTGTGTGGTGGAGGGGGCTTTCACGCTTCAAACGCTGACGCCCACACAGCCAATGCCGTCGGTCGACGAGCTGGACACCAAGTTTGCGGAGCTCGTCGAGGAATTAGATTTGACGGCGCCCAACAAGGAGGCGATGCTCAGTTTGCCGGCGGAAAAGAAATGGCAAATTTATTGCTCCCGTAAACTGCCACTGGATGCAAATGATGGGCCCGATGCGGCAACCATAACACAGCCACCGACCGCCGAGCACTATATCGAGCGGCTCAAGGAGCTGGTGGTGCACGTCTCGCTCTCGCCGGAGGATTCGCCCAGCCATGAGCTGAGCACACGCATGGACAATCACGCCGCGTTTGTGGACGCGCTGAAGACCGCGTTGCGCACCTCAACGCACAGTTTTGTGCTGCGCTTTGTGGAGCTGGATGGTTTGCCGGCACTGTTGAATCTACTGCTCCAGCTGGACATCAGGGTGGCGAACAGCTCGCTGCACACCAGCCTGATTGGCTGCATCAAGGCGCTGATGAACAACTCGATGGGACGCGCTCATGTGCTCGCCCACCCGACGGCGATCGATACGATTGCCCGATCTTTGGCCGCCGATAATATACGCACCAAAATCTCGGCATTGGAGATACTGGGTGCCGTCTGCCTGGTGCCGGGCGGACATCGTAAGGTGCTCCAGGCGATGCTCTATTTTCAGGAATTCGCCACGGAACGAACTCGCTTCCAAAGCATTGTCAACGATTTGGATCGGTCGACGTACGCGTATCGGGACAATGTGAATCTGAAGACGGCACTGATGTCGTTCGTGAATGCGGTGCTCAACTATGGTCCCGGCCAGGAGAATCTCGAGTTCCGTTTGCACTTGCGCTACGAATTCCTTATGCTGGGCATCCAACCGGTCATCGACAAGCTGCGCACCCACGAGAACGAAACGCTCGACAGGCATTTGGTGAGTGGAAATCCCTTTGAAGTCCATTTGAGTCTTAACACATATTCGGTTCCTATTTTGCGCAGGATTTCTTTGAAATGGTGCGTGCGGAGGACGAGAAGGAGTTTGCGCGTCGGTTCAACGAGGAGCATGTGGACACAAAGAGCGCCGGCTCCATGTTTGAGCTGCTGCGCCGCAAGCTGAGCCACTCGCCCGCCTATCCGCACATGTTGTCCCTGCTGCAGCACATGCTCCTGCTGCCATGTAAGTAGGCCACCTCCCCTCATCCTTCTAGGACTATAATAGGAACCCGAGAAGTGTCTCCGCGCTCTTTAGTGATGTTAGAAACAATATCTAAATATCGATCTATCGAAAATAACAGAATTTTTTTAATTTTAGCTCGATCATCTTTTTTTAAAGTTATTTTGATATACATATACGGTCGATTACTATAAATAAATTGGCGGAAACTTTAAGCTAAAACTGAGCATAAAATGCTGCGAACTTTGTTAGTGATGTTAAACAAATAATTTAAATATAATTTTCTTGATAGTTATCGATAATATCAAATTTTAGCTCAATAATCTTTTGCACCAGATTTCGATATACATCAATCGATTCCTAAAGTAAAGTAAAAAAAAAGCGCGAACTCTACGTTAGAAAAAATCGAAATATCGATAATTGATTATATACAAAGAATTCAAAAATAGGCTATTTACCATAGAAAGCAACAACAACATTTTTTGAAAACAACAGTTTCCAACGAAACCGGCTTTGTCATATTTTTATACTCGTTCTATTGGTCCGTTCAAATTCAAAATCAGAATTAGGATTTCGTGTTTGACTGTTTTATAATATGAACGAGTATTGTTGGGTCGGTTACACCCGACAAAAACTTGTGAAGTATTTTATGTACAAGTTCGTTGAGCCAAAGCCCATATATTCCAATTTAAATTGAAAGTATTAACTTATCCTCATTTTCGGATGCTTCTCCAGATACGGGCCATTGCACGGAGCACTGGCTGCTGATTGATCGCGTGGTGCAGCAAATTGTGCTGCAGGTGGAGCAGCGTCCGAGCAGCGATCTCATCGCCGATCCCGACGATCCGGGCAAGCAGCTGAAGCTGGCCAGCGAGTCGCCGGTGCATGATCCGGATGTGGCGCCGCTGCAGATCGATGTTGGTAAATTGGTGCGTCTGCTGGTGAAGGAGGAGCAGCTGACGCAGGCGCGCAAACGGGCCGATGAACTGGAGCGGGAGAACTTTGAGGTGCAATCGCGTCTGGCCAAAAAGGAGCAGGAACTGGATCTGCGCATGCAGGAGAAGGAGGATCTGGAGACGGGACTGGCGCGCATGCGTGAACGCCTCGAGAAGGAGTCCGCCCAGCACTCGCAGGCGGTGCAGCGCGCCCAGACAGCGGAGATGAAGGCCGAGGATCTGCAGCATCGGCTGCAGAGCGAGCAACAGGAACGCGCCCGCCTCGAACGTCTCGTCACCGAGGGCAGCATACCCGATGATCAAAAGGTCGCCGGCCTGACCGGCTGCAATGGCGCAGTCTCCCCGCCGCCGCCGCCGCCACCCATGCTAAAGACGGTGCCACCACCGCCGCCGCCAATGGCGCCAGCCATGCTGCCGCCACCACCGCCACCCTGCCCGGGCGCACCGCCGCCGCCGCCCAACATGGCCCCAGCCATGGGTAAGCACAACTCAGTCCCAGATTAGGTCATCTTATTAACTCTATTGTTTGGTCTGATGACAGCGGCCGCACCGCCCAAAGTGGAGTTGCCAAAGAAGAACGTGCCACAGCCAGCGAATCCGCTGAAGAGCTTCAACTGGTCGAAGCTGCCCGACGCGAAGCTGCAGGGCACCGTCTGGAGCGAGCTGGACGAGAGCAAGCTCTACAACAACATGGAACTCGAGTCCATTGATAAACTGTTCTCAGCCTATCAGAAGAATGGAGTATCGGTAAGTCCCTAGAGGAAAAGAAGAGAATAAATAGATAATTGTAGTTACAAAGGAAAGGATATGAAAGCATTTTAAAGAATATGTAAATATCTAAAGTGATATATGTTACAAGAAAGAAAAATTGAAAACTTGAAGAAAAAAACATGAATTGAAAGCTTACATAAATTTGATTACTTAAATAAAGATAAGTTCACAACTCAGAAGAGCAAGAATAAATTCAGTTCGTAAGGGAGAAGGCAAAAATATAAGTTAAAGTAATAGAAACAAATCGGCTGAAAATAATTAATAAAGAGAGCCATATCTTAAAGTTAATGGAAATAATTACAAAATCGATAATTGAATAGTAAGAATAAATTTAAATAGCAAAAGAAGCGAAAGAAGCCTCAAAACCAAAAACAAGTGACATGAAAAAATAGAGCAATTAATAAGGAAGAAGCTTAAAAATGAATTAAGAACTGATATATAAAAAAAAGTTGTTAAGCTAAAATTAAAACAAATTATCATTTTATAAGGAACATTGAAAAAAAAACCGATAGTAAGAATGATTAAGAATGTAAGAAATTTGAGAAAATATGAGAGAAATCACTAGAATCAATTTATTGAGAAAGAAAATCGAAGAAAAGTAACATCAGTGGGAAAACTCATTTAAAAATAAGCAAGAAAATTTAAAAAAAAAAAAAACACTTTCTTAACTATTTCTCTTTATTGTTTAGGCCACCGATGGCTCCTACGAGGATTTGCGTGTGACGGGCAAGAACAAGCAGAAGGTGCTCTCGGTGATCGATGGACGTCGCGCTCAGAATTGCACAATTCTGTTGAGTAAGCTCAAGATGAGCGACATGGATATCTCCAAGTGAGTAAAACAGCTGTTAACAAGCGAAAACAGAAGTTAACGATTAATCCCACGCAGAGCGATACTCTCTATGGACAGCAATGAGCAGCTGGCGCTGGATATGGTGGAGCAGCTGCTAAAGTTTACGCCCTCCGCGGAGGAGCGTGCGCTGCTGGACGAGCACAGCGAGGACATTGAATCGCTGGCACGCGCGGATCGTTTTCTGTATGAGATATCCAAGTAAGTGGAGAAAAGCTACAAGCCCTGGTTGATTGTGTGATTGTTTTTGTGTTCATTGATTGACTTAAGGTTTTTTTATTTTGTGTTCAAAGTTCCAGACAAAAAAAATTAATAACCATGATTAAATCATTCAAGCCTTGCTAAAAAGCTAGTATTAAATGGTTTTTTTGATACCACACGATGTTCGAACCTTCGTTAAAAAATTTAAATTAGCATTGAACTTCTTTTTTTCTTTATTAATTAGCTTGTATTTAATGCTTTCCTTCCGCCTCTTCGTACACAGGATTCCACACTATGAGCAGCGCCTGAAGAGTTTGCACTACAAGAAGCGTTTCATGCTGACCGTGAATGATTTAATACCGCGCATCACCAGCGTCATGGAGGCATCCCGTGAGGTGGCACGTTCGCGACGACTGCGCAAGCTGCTCGAACTGGTGCTGGCCCTGGGTGAGTGTCTCTGGAAATTGAGCAATTGTATTCCACACTTATGCCCATAACTCTAATTTAATCTGGTGTATCGCAGGCAACTACATGAATCGTGGAGCACGTGGCAATGCCTCCGGCTTTAGGCTGGCCTCGCTAAATCGTTTGGCGGACACCAAATCGAGCGCGGCGAAGGGCACAACGCTGCTGCACTATCTGGTCCAGGTGATTGAGAAGAAGTTCAAGGATCTGCTCAAGCTGGAGGACGATATACCGCATGTGCGTGAGGCGTCCAAGGTGTCCCTAGGCGAGATGGACAAGGATATACAGATGCTGCGCACCGGCCTCGGGGATGTCGCCCGCGAGATTGAGTTCCATCGCAGCTCGGGTCCGGCACAGCAGGGCGATCGCTTTTTGCCGGTGATGCGTGAGTTCCATGCGCAGGCTTCTGTGCGTTTCGCCGAGCTGGAGGATAAATTCCAGGACATGAAGACGCGTTTCGATCGCGCCGTTCGCCTATTCGGCGAGGATGGTTCCGTGCTGCAGCCAGACGAGTTCTTTGGCATCTTTGATTCGTTTTTGGCCGCGTTCGCGGAGGCACGGCACGACAACGAGAGCTTCCGTCGCCGCCAGGAGGAGGAGGAGAAGCGCGCCAAACAGGAGGCCGAGCTGAAGAAGCGCACCATCGAGCGCAAAAACAAAACGGGCCTCATGAGCAGCGTCGCCCGCAATTTGGGCCTCAAATCGGGCAGCAATGGCAGCGCCTCAGCCGGCGATCCCAGTGCCAAGGGCGACAACAAGGGCGAGTTCGACGATCTGATCTCGGCGCTGCGCACCGGCGACGTCTTCGGCGAGGACATGGCCAAGTTCAAGCGCTCCCGCAAGGCGCGCGTCCTCAATGGCAACGCGGCCGCTGCCAACGCTGGCACCGGTCAAACATCGCCGCCGCGTCTACAGCGCGAGGAGAGCGGTCGCGACCGCGAGCGCACCGTGCGCCGGCAGTAGAGCCCATCCCCCCCCCCCAACTAGCGACTGGTAGTCAACTAATAATGTCCTTCTATTTTTTCCAACAAAATTATTTTTTTTTTGCTATTGAAACACTTTTTTATTGTTTATCATAGCCAGATTTATGTTTTGTTATTATATATATGCTATATAAATATATATATAGCTAAAGCATCAAACCAAATTTTTTACAAAAAAAAAAACAAAAAACAATCAAATGAAAATGCAAATAAAAACAAAAACTTAAATGTAATTTGTAAACTAATGAAGGAACAAAAATGAAGCAAATGTTATGAACGCTAGAAAAAAAAAACAAATGAAACATGTTTAAAGCGTACCTTTTCAAATTGTATTTGTGTTATGCAAAAAAAAAAAGAAAGAATTGCCTAACTATAAAGCTAACTCAAAAAAAAAAGAAAAAAAAACGAGCGCTATAAATAGAAAACCTAAGCATGCAACAAAAGACGTTACAAATTTTGAATATGCTCAGAAAAATAAATAAAAAATAAAACACATCATTATCATAACAAACCAAGTTATATAAGATATAGTACTATATAGTACTATACATATACATATATATATATTCTATAGAGCGCATGTTTTGAGGGCATCTGCGGCCTGCCATAAGAAAAGTCATGTTCATTATTAACATTATTATGATTATTATATTCTATTATGTATTATCAGCTATTATATATATGCATATATATACATATTTTTTTTTAGCACGAATCTCGCTAAATACTTATCTTAACGCACTTTTATAAAAGTTTATATTATAAATAAAAAACATATTTAATACTAAACAAAACAAGTGAGACTGCTCTAGTCGGGACCGCCCGACTAGAAGATACCCTGAACCCAGAAATTAACACATACACACAAACTCTCGGCAGTTGATGA